>VZSZ01001072.1:1375883-1389884 GCA_013398815.1 Ibidorhyncha struthersii
GAAGACAAATGCATTAGTCTAAGTAAACTGAACTATGTGCCAAAAGTACAGAAAGCAAGTGAGTTGGTGGCACTGCCAGACTCCTGAGAGTCAGTTGGACAAAAGCTATGACTAGATCATCCTCTCAAGCATATCTTAGATAACTACCTCATTCTAAACTCCAACATCAAGGCTGTGGCTTCCCTTCTAATCTGTTCTGATCTACGCATCTGGAAGCTGCTACAGAGTACACAGCTTCAACTTCCAGCCACTGTTTCTGCAGTGATTTTTGCAGTTACAAATGAGATATTAACAAAAGAATAACAAAAGAATAAATAGAATATTCACAATATCTTGTAGTCAATGATCTGCCTCTTACTCAAAGAAAACCAAACACTATGGCCCACAGAAAGAAAACCAATCATAATTTTCTTTGAAGGGTATACTTCTGAAGCAAACTACTTTACTGCCTTGCAATTTTGAGACAGCTAAGTGGGCTACAGGCATCAGAGAAGAGCTTCTCAGAGTTGCAACAGAAATACACAGATAATGTATAAACAGGACAGCTCCTGGCAAGCTTGATGCCTGACGGATTAACAAAGACAAATCTTTTTTGCTTCATAAGAGGGTAAGTTTTGTCAAATTTTAATATCTAAAGGAGCACTTAGGAAAGAAATTACTTCCTTAACTCTAGGAAATATTGCATTTAAATACTGAGAATACACCTCTACAGGGCAAGCCTGTAATAGTCTGCCTCAGAAGCGCTTAGCTATTACCTTAAAAAGCTGGTTCTCTACATCTTTCAGCTTCTGCCGAAGCTGTTTAATGTCATTCTTGAAGCCTTCCACTTCCATATTACGACGTTTTTCCAAGGCCTCATATCGCTGAGTCATCAGCTTCAGGCGCTTCCCCATCTTTTCCGAGCGTTCCTATGGAGATGAAAACTCAATAGGGTATACAAAATAAAGGGTGCAAGATCATCACATAGCTAGCAGATGATTACAGACTAATTACCTTAAAGAGTTCTCTGCCAACATCTCCCTCCTCACGAACCCTAGCCAGCTCATCTTCCAGGGTGACACACTGCTCTCTATACATGCTTGATAGGCGCTGTTCCTGCATTAGCTGTTCTTGCAGTGACTAGGACATAGGAGGAACAAAAAGAATCAACTCAAAAGCTAGTGCTCACAAAATTTCCCCTGCTCTGGAAAAGCAAGCGTGATAGATTGACAATATGACAGGCAAATAAAAATTAACAACTGGAGCTACAGCTAATGAAGTAAGTAGGTAAGGACAATATTCTGACACCACTTCCATTACCAAAACCTTTTAATTAGGTTATCAGTTCTGCATAACTGCTCAGCATCAGTTAAGGAACCCTCTCCTCTTCCCCTTGAAAATAATATTCAACTAATGCTGCAATTCCCCTTTGCACAGCTGCTTGCCCAGTACCGCGTTTCAAAAGCATCTGTATTCAGTGGTAAATGAAAACAATTCCCTATTGCCTGTTTACTTTCCAATTCCTTGTTGCCTGTTTACCCACTTCAGATCTCCCAACTTCTCACTGGAAGTGGAAGAAAAATCCTACTTACTGTAGAAGAGCTGGGGGACATCAATTGAAAGGACTTATTCTAGTCAAAAACTATTAAAGAGCCTCTGCCTAGGACAAAAAATTACCTTTATTTCTCTGCTGTGGAGTTTCCAAGCCCCATCATCTGCTCGAAGCATCTTCTTGGTATCTCTCTGCTTCTTCTCTCTTCCTGGCTCCTTGCTGACAATACGCTGATCCAGATCTTTGTCAAGTTTCCTCAACAGACTGTCCTTCTCTGCCATCCATGCTTTCTCATTGGCTCGGGCATCAAACTTAAGCTGGAGAAAGTCACGGGTACTCTCGTATAAGAGATTTTGTGTCTTATGGAGTCTGTAAAAAGGAATCCCAGTGGAGTTAGTTAACTTCTTTCCTAGTTCCTCCCTTAATTTCCTCAGTCATCGTTGCAAGTTGAAAGAAGCATGGAAGACAGACATAGGTGCTTTCCTAATGAGCTTAGCTCTTCTCATCTAATGAAAGTGATATTCCTCCAACGTGAAATACAATTTTTAATATGTAGATTACTCCATTATTCTCCTTCCACATACGCTGCCAAACAGATGGCTGCATAATTTGCTTTTCTGCCTGCTGCAGAACGCAACATACTGAAAGCCAAAATATTTCTATTGTTCCCTTCTCTTCTCATCTCATGACTACATCATGGTTGCTCTCTCGCACTCACTTATCTGTTATAGTTTTGATCTTGTCCTGGTCCCTCTGATGCTGGACCTGGGCTTCCTCCATGTGAATCCGCCTGTCCTCTAGTAGTGCCTCAAACTGTTCCTTGGATAATCGTGTCTGTTCTTCTATCTGAGCTTGCAGGGCCTCCACCTGAATAGACATACAGAGACATTAGTGAATAAGATCTCACAGCAGCTCCGCTCCTGTCCTTTCAAGTCTCTTAAATTCCAAGATTCAGATGAAAGGCTCTACCTGATGATACCTCCGAGACTTCTAATTCCTCAAATTTTTATTTTTGTTTTAATGCTAAGTATTTCAGACAACTAGAACTTTTTTTAAAAAAAATCGCAGTATAGGCAAGACAGGCGTATTATAAACAGTAACAATAGAAGATATTGGAAAGGTTTAAATTGCATATAGGATGTGACAAATCCTGTGGAATATGCATATACACTTCTGTCCCTATGCTACCACCTTCCAGTGAAATGGTGATTAAAAAAATACCTAAATACTAGGAAGGCAGCAAGTCCACATATCTTGAACAAAAGAAATTACTCAACTAGAATTAATCACTAAATGTAAACAAGACAATAAGCAAAGGAGAGGGATGCAAAGAATCTTGATCTAGGGCACATAGTCAGGGAGACAAATTGGAACAAGTAATTGAAAAATGCGCATCTGGCCTATGTGTAAGAAACTATCTGAAAAAACTTAGTGTGTATTTAGAACGCTTATTTTTTATGACAATTTTGTATGATGCTTTTGCTCCAGAATAAGTGTTTTTAGACAGCTAACCGGCCACTAGGTCAGTCACCACAAGCCTTGAACAAAAAAAAAAAAAAATAAAATCTGTATAAGTTTGCTCTTTAATTTGCTTGACTCATCCCTCCTTTTGCTTTCCATACAGCTTCTGGGATCTTCCCCAAAGCGTGATGCTGTACATTTTATCTTTCATTCTGTCATGCTGCATACACCCTATCTTTCACTGAAGTCTAGCAAAAGGAACATTTCATTGCACTAGTGTATCTTATTGGGGCTACCTAATTCTGTCCCAGACACATTGCTTTTGTCAGACTTCCACAAAATACCCAGCTCTGCAGATCTGTGGGTTTAATGTAAATTGATAGCCACAATCAAGTTATGGGAGGTAACATCATTCTATATTTAAGGGTAACACATTCCAGTTGACATTACTGGAACATCTGCTTATGTAAAGCTTCCAGAATCAGACCCAAGTTCTTAAATCTAAGCCTACATTCATCACAAAGAAACAGCTAAGTAAACTGATAGAAAGTGGGAATCCATAGTAAGATGTGGGGACTGATAACATTGGTATGTCTACATCTTATGTAAGCAGACAGCATATTTGTCTATCATAATTTCCTGGACAGACAGGAACTATGTCCATCGGTTAGCAAATGTTTTTACCTGAAGTAGAAGTGTTTGATTGTCTCTCTGATACCTCTCAGGACTTTCTGGTTTGTCTCCTTTTGCTGCTGGTTTTGAAGTGCTCCTCTTGGTGCCTATTGCAGAAATTTAACAGAAGTAGAAAAGGGTTTTCCAATCTACCTGCAGTACCTTTCCAAGAATGAAATATTGTATGTGCTGGCTGGCCTACAAGAACAGGAAAAAGCTTGCCAGTGCTACAGTCACAAGGACTTCCAGAAGGACTAGCTGGATAAAAAGTTTCAGAACTTATAGTGATTGCATAACTTTATCCCGCACTATCACACCACAATATTTAGGCAATCTTTTTGGTATATATAGAAAGCAATTTTAAATTTTCTTAAATAAATGATGAATAGGCAGATGACACAGGTGCACAAGCATCAAGCCTTGAAGGAGTTTTGAGCTTGTTAGCTAGTTTCAGTCAATTCGGAAAAGGCAGTTCTTTCAAAAGAGAAAATCAGTAAGTAGGCATACAGATTCACACTACTGTGTACACTGAAGGCAGACAGAACCCCACACCTTGGAATGGCTGTGGCTAAGAGTGCCTGTCCAGTTGGTGGTACCTGTATAGTGCCAGAACAGCCATTCCACAGTCATACCAGCCTCTTCCTTAGATGGGCAGATGACAGACATGAGAACCAGCTCAAGTTATTTTAAAAGATTTTGAAGGGAAGCCAGGAGTACTGCATGTATATGCACATACCCATGGATACATTTAAGAAACTTAATGGAGACATACCAAAGTATTCACAATAAGGAATTATTTTGGTATACTGGACACAAACACAGAGAAACAAGTATTAATAGCTGAGCTGCTGTTAGATCAGCTTGGTGTAGTACCTGTTTTAGAAGTGTCACTTTGTTCATGTGGATCTCTGGATTTAGGTGGCCTTTGCAGAACAGTAACCTGTAGAAACAAGATTAGATATCTCAGCTGAACATCTGATTTCACCAAAGTTGCAACGGTCAAGAACAAATCTTAAAGAATAAAATGAGATATCCAAAAGAACTGCATTACCTTCCTTCTACCACAAGACAAGGAAGACATTCACAAGTGTAATGTCCCTGTTGAAAAGTTTCCTTTATCATGGCTGAATTTTACCATTTCTGCCTCTTTTTTTTTTTTTTTTCCCCACCAAAACAACTGGAAAGTAATTCTGCCTTTGCTGGCTTCATTAGGATGAAAATCAGCACCCTCAGCAGGAAAAGGAGCATTTTGGGGACAGAGAGAAGAGGGAAGGTGAAGATGAAGATTATGTTATTTTCTTCTTACATACTCCTTCTTGCCTTAGCAAGATAGAGAAACACAAAGCTTGATTTATCAGCACATTGACTGAAGCTATGGAACAAGCCTGGGATAAAAGCTAACTGATAAAACTAATGAAACAACTCAACTGTTGAACTGACATCCACCTAAAAACAAGAGGCCATGAGGGAATGGGTTTTAACCCCAATGCTTATCTTGAGGTCGATGCTATATAATAGACCTAATTTTAAAGCTACCATGCAATTTTAAAGCTTCTGTGAGACTTTTTAACTGTTTGAGCAGCACAGAGCAACCACAAGCAATACAGCATATTTCAGCTTTTTTCTGCACCTTATTTCCAAGATAAATCCTATATTCCATCATAGTCTCCGCATGTCTGAATCATTCATGACTTTAAGTAGATTCAACTGCACTGCACTTCATATATACTGTTATTTAATTGTCGTGGTTTGGCCTCAGCCGGCAACAAAGAACCACGCGGCCGCTCGCTCAAGCCCCACAGCCGTGGGGAAAACGGAAGAAAAAGGCAAAACTCGTGGGTTGAGATAAAGGCAGTTTAACAGAACAGCAAAGGAAAGAGAAAAAAAACAATAACAATAACATCAATAAAAGAATATACAGACGTGATTTCAGTACCGCCGCTCACCGACCAGACCCGGACCGTCCCACCCCTCCGAGCCGAGACTTCCTGCCCCCTCCCCCGGCCAGCTCCCCCCCCTATATTCTGGGCATGGCTCACATGGGATGGAATACCTGTGTCCCCTGCCGGCTCCTTGGGGAAATTAATCCCATCCCTGCTGGAACCAGGACATTAATCAATTTGACATTACTTCTGAAATATGTAATACAATATTGCCTAGAGGGGATGACTCTTCTGCAGTCCCCTGCCCAGGAAACTGCTGCAGCAACCTCAACACTGCTTTATTCTTTACTGAGGCCCTAAAAGACAGACACTTTGAGGTAACACCACACCTCGTTATTTTCTGCACTTCTTTTTTTTTCCTTTTTCTCTTTGTGGTGTTCTCTCCAACTTCTCAGTGACCATTTGCCAGGTGGCTTCAGACTCCTATCTGACATTCAGAAGGCTGATCTGGAGGTATGTTTTGAAGACAGAAGGGGACCTCCTTCCAGGATGCTTGTTCCTACTCATCTGTCAGCACTTATACTAAAGTCCAATGTCACTACAGATCCCTCCTGCTTTGGGCTCATTTAGCAGCTTCTGATTTGTGGGACAGATCTGGTCTGTGGCCAGCCTCTGGGGTACAGATCTTCATGTTACAATCAAAAGCAGAGTTCTACAGATAAATGGAACTTGCCTTATGTGGAGGCTCCTTGTGAAAATATGTAACTTCTCCTTTGTCTGTTCCCACTAAAGCCAGGAGATGCTGAATTTTTTTTCTATCCTCCAATTCCCTGGAATTCAAAGAAAGTGGTCAGCACATTGCTACTTTTAAGTAAATCAAGACATTGTGACACACTATCTTTCTAGTTTACTCGTTAATGCTTACAAGTTTTCCAAACTGTTGCACTTCTTGAGAATACTGCTTTAAAAACAAACTCCCAAAGACATCACTGATGTTGCTGATATAAGAACACCACCAATTCTGCTGGCATTGGGGAGCATTCTTCATTTCAAATATGACAATACTACGTAGGCTGATACAGCAATAGCACATGGTGGTAAAGAATTTGCATTCCGGAGTTATGAACTACCTACAATCAGTTGAATGAAGTATCTGAAAGGATTTTAAGTGCCCATTGTTCTTAAAGCAAACTAGATTGAGAACTGTATTAGACTTTTTGACACACTCTTGAGAACTGTGAAAGCACACCAACACATATTTTGACTTAAGTTCTTAAAACTTAACAGAAAAATTGACATTATCACCCACAAATGTTCTGAAGAAGGCTGGGAACTCCTTTACCATTGGCAACTAGTCTGGTACAGCAGGTTATATTCTAATTCACCAAGTAAATGACATTAAAAAGAAGATGTCAACATGATCTCATAAAGTGATGGGAAACTATTTGCCCTCGTCTGTATTTTCTATTTAAGCTTAAGTGGTTTTAGGGCTGAGGGAGGAAGTTTTGCCAGGCAGGTGCAAGGTCTATGCATCGGTTTTCCATGGCAAGGTTTTGGTAGCAGGGGGTTAAGAGGGGTTGGCTTCTGTGAGAAAATACCAGAAGCTTTCTCTATGTCTGACAGAGCCAATGCCAGCCAGCTCCAACATGGACCCACTGCTGGCCAAGGCCAAGCCAATCAGCGATGGTGGTAGCACCTCTGTGATAACATATTTAAGAAGGGGAAAAAACTGCTGCACAGCAGCAATTGGAAGAGAGAAGAGTCAGAACATGTGAGAGAAACAGCCCTGCAGACATCAAGGTGAGTGAAGAAGGAGGAGGAGGAGGAGGTGCATCACATTCCAGAGTAGAGATTCCCCTGCAGCCCATGGTGAAGACCATGGTGAGGCAGGCTGTCCCTCTGCAGCCCGCGGAGGGACATGTTGGGGCAGATATCCACCTGCAGCTGGTGGAAGACCCCACGCCAGAGCAAGCGGATGCACCCAAAGAAGGCTGTGACCCCATGGAGATCCCACGCTGGAGCAGGCTCCTGGCAGGACCTGTGGACCCATGGAGAGAGAGGAGCCCATGCTGGAGCAGGTTTGTTGGCAGGACTTGTGACCCTGGGAAGGACACATGCCAGAGCAGTCTGCTCTTGAAGAACTGCACCCTGTGAAAAGGACCCCTGCTGGAGCAGTTCATGAAGAACTGCAGTCTATGGGAAAGACTTACATCGGAGAAGTTCATGGAGGACTGTCTCCCATGGGTGGGATCCCACACTGGAGCAGGGGAAGACAGCAAGGAGAAAGGAGTAGCAGAGACAACATGTGATTAACTGACTGCAAGCCCCATTCCCTGTCCCCTTGCACCACTCAGGGGAAGGAGGTAGAGAAACTGGGAGCGAAGTTGAGACCAGGAATAAGGGAGGAATAGGGGGAAGGTGTTTTAGGATTTGTTTTAATTTCTCATTATCCTCCTCTGATTTGATTGGTAATACATTAATTGCACGAAGTCAAGTCTGTTTTGCCTGTGACAGTAACTGGTGATCCCTGTCCTTATCTCAAATCATGAGCCTTTTGTCATATTTTTCTCTGCCCCTGTCCAATTGAAGAGGAGGAGTGACAGAGCGCCTTGGTGGTCACTTGGCATCCAGCCAAGATCAACCCACCACAGTCTGCTTAAATCAGAAGCTCCACATTCAAACTGGCAACTCACAGTTAAAAAATGAATCTATGTTCAACTTCTGCTCTTCCTTCTACTACTGGAATAGGAATAATAATAATAAGCGGAAACATATTTAGCAGCCCAACAGATTGCATTCCACCTCCAAGACTGGTATGATTTCATAGGTAGGAAGTGTGGCATAATTGCATCTCTGAAGACTCCAGATCTGGATGAGAGCTAGAACATAATGCACGCAATTGCCACTGCCAGTGACCCAGCCCATCTAAGACAGCACACCTGATTTTCAGCCGGTCATTCTCCGAGTAAAGACGAAGGACATGTTCCCTCTCCTGGAAGAGGTAGACTTGCATATCACTCAAAGCCTTTTGCAACTCCACAATCTCCTCTTCCCGCTGACGCACTTCCCACTGCAATTTGTGCTAGGTAGAGAGAATGAGGTACTTGAAATGATACAGAGCATTGGGCAACACTTAAAAACTTCAAGCTGCTTGTGCCCTATGCCTGTAACTAACTGGTATAGAACAACTGCCAGTTCAAGTGAATTATTTTATTCTCTTACAAAATTTGGCCAGATGAGGGCACTATTAGAAAAAGTAAATGTTCAACAGGGAGTTCTGAGCCCTGAGAATCATTATCACTACACAGCAGTCAAATAAGGCCTAAGCTAGTGTCTTCAGTTTACAGTGGTTGCACTTCTGCACTCAAGGTCAGAGTGACACAGGTACGGGGAGTCTGACATCAACAAAAACCTAGCAAAGTCTCTGTAATAGCACTGACTCTTAAGAGAAATTACTGAAGAATAAACATTAAAATATCTGCATGGTTTAGTAGTGAGAAACCTGGCTAGTCACTACGTTTCATTAATAATTTTCTACCTGGTATGGAAAACTAATAAACCTTTCAGAAAACTATTCCCATAGGAGAGAAGGCAGTATTTTGGAACCTCCCTCTCTTCTTCCCTGTATGTTGAATGGAAGTAACTTGTATACCACGTATTTCCCAAGAGCTTTTGGGTTGCTTAAAGCATGGCCAGTACTTGAGGAGGCTCCTCAGCCACTTCAGAAGTGATCATTCTATTCCCAAAGGGTCATTCACAATTACAAAGATGACTGCTAGACAGTATGCTGTAAGGCATACCAGAGCACTGAAGTTACAGACATTCTGTAAGATTTCTTCCTGTTAAAAAGCAAATATTTTTATGTTTTGAAGTTTCTTTTACATTCACATTTATTTGCTGTGTAGTACCACTGTTTAATAGCCTATGGCCAAGCTTATAAATTCCATTGCAGTAAATACGAATTACATCTGAATCTCAAAGCTCATTAAATTTGGACAAAAGAACACTCATTCTTCACTATGAGAAACAAGGGAAAGAAGTTGGACAACATTGGAACAGAACATCTAAAAGACTTTAATTTAAGAAAAAACAGAAACAAACAACCCACTGAAGATATAACCAAACTGTAAGAATAGAAGAATATCCTACAGGCACGTTTCCCTTTGATTTGACAGAGGACAGATAGCTAGATCTTACAATAAAGCCCTGGTATCTACTTATTTCTTCTTAGGCTGAGTTCTACCACATTACTAGTAAATCTTAAGACCCTCTGTGCTGAGTTTTCAGCTGAAGAAAAATATTAAAATTAAGTTTGTGCAAGGCTCATAATTCAAAAACTCTTTTCCTAACCTGCTCATCATATGTTTCTTTGTATCTCTCCAGCCTTTTAACCAAATCCTCATGTTCCTCATCAAAGTCAGCAATCTTCTTGCGGTAGTACTCCAGCAGCTCCCGGGAAGGACGGAGCAAGGCCAAACGCTCATTGATTGAAGGGAGAGGAGTAAAGTCCTCCTGACTCGGAGATTGAGAACTAGCGTATCTGGAGGAGACATGGGGGGTTGCCAGCCTGGACAGAAACAGTTTCTAATGACATGTAAGCTTTGGACAATAAAATAAAAAAGCCTTCTAAAAATAGTTAAAAATAGATTTTCAGTTTTAACACAGATTCAGTTTTCAACATAGAATAGCTTGTCTGTGCTCCAGGTATTAACAGGAGATCATGGCATTTAGGAGAAGCAAAGGCTTTGATATAAAACAGCTTGCAGGCTTACTATACTGTGGAGATGGGGCCAACTGATGGAAAAGGGAAAAAGTAAAACATCATGGAAGGAAAGTCTCATAGGTTATTTGGGAAGAGTGAACCTGAAAGGAAGAGGAGGAAAGAAAAGAAGGCGAGAACAAAGAAGACAAAAAGTCCAGTGTTGTGCAATTAGAAGCAGCAGCCACTGCAACATAAACAGGAAGACATAATCTGTGACAGAATCACCACCTGACACCCAGAGAGAAAAACACTTTCTAAAGAAAGACTGTTGAATAAAGCCAATAATTCAGGTGAGCTGATGCACCAGCCACCATAATTTAAGGTGTAGGTCTAGGAATCTACATGCTTTCTTTTCTTGTTTACTTGATGTTCTCATCCACATAGCTTGTCCACCCTTGATAGTAAAGCAGGAGCTTCCAAGTTCTCAAATTTTATGTTGAGGTACTAGATGAAAAGCATATTAATATGACATAAATCAAATCAAGAATACGTATGTGTAATTACATATCTGTTTTAAGCAATGTTTACTGCATTCAAACACTTAATCTGCTCAAACAAGCATCAAGTTTGCAAACAGAGCTGCACACAACAGTTCAAAATTCTCTTGGAAAGTATTCTCTTTGTTATTTACATTGATCTGACAAACACTTTTCTTTTTAAAATGATACCATGAGTAACAGAATTAAATCTAAGAAGTCTCTCTACTAAAGATCTGCTTAACAAAAATACAGTCCAGAATCTGATTCTGGAGCCAGTGCCAGAATTTTGATCATAAAGTGATCTAGCAGGTGACACTGCTCACCAAAGCTGCTTAGATCAGAGCCCCAGTGTGCTACAGCCATGAAAACGTGCCAAGCTCCTTAACTCCTGGCACTGTATGAAAGTATTAAATATGCAATAATATGATTATTTCATGTAGAAACTCTCCCACCAGAAATGCCTTAAACAACACACTTAGAAAAAGTAAATAACAGCAACAGAAGAAAACAGGTAATAGCGGCACAATATGAATCCTTTATTACTGAACTAAAGAACAGGAGAAAGGCATAGAGACAAGGAGAACAGCACGTACGAGAGCGGACAAACCCGTGCCCTAACACCTGGCTACCGGACAGAAAGGGAAGAGTTTTGGGGCCAGAGCCCGCAGAGCGATTTCGGCGCAGGGTGACTAGGGAAACAGCACCAACACTACCTTCTGGAAGGAGGGGAGGTCCTGGCAGAGCGGTCCGTCGCGCTCATGGCGCCCCTGCGGAAGGGCCGGGCTCACCGCGGGTAGGGGACAGACGCTTCAAGCCGGTGTTCAGCCGGGCCGCCTGCAGCCCCGGGCGCGCCGGGAGGCTGGCAGGGGTACCCGGAGGAGACACGGGCTAGAGCGCCTTGCAGACCCCACCGGGAACGGCCGTCGCCGCGGGGAAAGCCCCTCAGACGCCTTTCCCCCCTCCCCCCAAACGAGCTAGGAACGAGCTCCCGATGCAGCGCGGGAGGAAACTGGCACCACTCACATACAGCCACCACCTCACAGCCCTCTACGACGAGAGGCCCCCGAAGGCAAAATAACCGCCGCAACCGACCCTCCACAAGTTAAACGGCGAGGCAACCTGCCGCCCGCCGCCTCCTCCTCCAATCACAGGCAGCCTTCCATACGGCGCCGACCGTCTCCACCAATCAGCCCTCGCGACACGGGCGGCAGGGCTACCGCGCCGGCGCATCTGGGAGTTGTGGTCCTTGAAGGGGCGGGGTGTCGCCGGCGGGGGCATTGCGCGTGCGCGGCCGGCGCTCGGGTCGGGGGAGGGGGCCAAGAGCCGGGTTATTTGGGGGAGAAACGTGGGGTCTTGTATCATAAACCCTGTTTTTCGAGTGCCAGGGCTTAGGGTTGCGCGCAGGATAAATGCAGCCTCTGCTGTGGGGGCTCTTTTTCATCAACAGCAGTGCAACCACCACCTCCCCTCCTGAAGCATCCATTTTTTCTTACTAATTTTCTCAATAAACAAGAGAAAGGAGGAGGGTAGGCCGTTTTCCGGGCAAAGTCTGGGAGGAAGGCTGATGTTTTCCTTGGCTGGACTAGCAGCTTGCTCCACTTCTCGTAAAAGCAGTCGAACATGTCAAACGAGGGGCTGAAGCCTTCTCTTGGGGAAGAGACAAATACTTCCAGGTGCCCAAGAAGAATAAAGATGGAGGTGGGGCATGCACGTCCCAGCGTGGTCCAGTGCTTCAGCAGCCCCCAAAGCCAAGGGGGTAACAGAGAAAGGTGTAAAGTTCTGTTTCCAAAAGCCAGTATCCTGCAGAACTGATAAAAATGGAAAAAAAAAATATGCTGGGTTATTTGGGATTTTGAGCTTTTTTGCTGTGGTGATGGAAACTTGCCCCCTCGCTGGCAGCGCCTTGCAGAGCCCTCCACCAGCCCAAACCCAAAAACACCTTGAGCAGTACAGAAGGAGATGAGCCAAAGACGGGGTGGGTCTCAAAATAAAGTTTTTGCATGGATTAGGTGCTTTTCATCATGGAGTTTTTTCTGTCTAGTGCTCCTGGCCAAACCACTGCTTATCTCGGAAATGGGGTGGGCTGATGATCCTGCTGTTGGGAGTAGAACACCCTGTCCCGGTTTGAGTGGCACAAGATTAATATGTTTTTCAGTAATTTCACTTTTCAGTAAGGTCTCTTCTAATGCTAGGGAAAACTGTACTGTTAGAAGACTCCAGTGTCTGATTTTGTGAAAATATTTACTTTATAGCCAGCTATGGTATGCGGGTTTCAAGGTCTCAGCGTTTTCAAGCTCGCCAGGTGCAGGGATGAGGAGGAGCAAGACCTGGGCACTTGACAGCTGGCCAACAGGATTATTTCATGCCATGAATGTCACAGTCAGCATAAATGAGGAAGTTTGCTGAGGAGTTCTCTCTCTGTCCCTTGATGGCTGCCATCCTGAGAACTTCTTGCCCCGGTGCTGGACCCCCGAGGCCTTTCCTTCCTCCTGAAGCCATAGTGCTCGCAATGTCCGACATTTACTGTCTACTGCTGGGAGTGCACAGCTTCCAACTGCTATAACTGGCTGAGTATAATCCTTGCATATTTTATGTTGGTATTGGGGTTAATATTAGTTCTTTAGTGCTATTGCTGTTCATTATCTAGGCTTGTTCTATTAAATCTGTTTATATTTCAACCTCCATGTTTCCTTGGTTTTTTTCCCTGCTTCCCCCTCCTGAGCGGGGAGGGGTGAGAGAATAATTGTCTAAACAACAACAAATTTTTATGGGTTCTTCAAAGCATAGCACACACATACACATGTACATTACATACACATAACATACACGTCCTCAGAAGAACCTGGTACAGCTCACGAGAAGAGAGACACACTCGAATAATAAAAAACAAAAATGGCAGTAGCACGTAGAAATACTTAATTTCTAGAGAGTGGTAAGGCCACATCTGCGCTCCACATGCTTTTACAGTCATAAAAGTATCGGGCATCCGTGCCCGAAACCCTTCGAAAAATGTAAGAAGACACTGCCACAACCCAATAACCACTGGCAAACTCCATGTTTTATAACATCCGTTTGCGCTCACCTAATAACTGCTGTCAAAATTAACCCTTCGCATCCAGTCCTACCTTGTGAGTAACGGACATTTTGGCCCTGAGGTAACTGCAGGCCCCGCCCCCTTCCCGCAGGCCCCGAGCAGCCGCGGGGCGGGGCCTG
>VZSZ01001072.1:1390529-1460441 GCA_013398815.1 Ibidorhyncha struthersii
GAGTGCCCTGTGTTTGAGCCCAGCTGGGAGGAGTTCAGCGACCCGCTGGGCTTCATCGGCCGCATCCGCGGCCTGGCTGAGAAAACCGGCATCTGCAAGATCCGGCCCCCCAAGGTACCGCCCGGCAGGGCTGGGGGCAGGGCGGGGGGGCCGGGTTGTGCCCAGGGGCAGCCGGCAGGGGCTCGCCGTGTGCCTTGGGCTCTCCGGGGTGCGCCGGAAGGGCTGAGCGGGCTTCGGTGGCTGAGCGGTTGGACGGGGGGAGCGGGGGAGCCCCTTCCCCCACTCCCGGTGGTCGCCTGGGGTTGGTGTGTCGCCGTCTGTAGGCCTCGGTATCTGTGCTGGGGACACGAAGGAACCTATATGGTCTTTGACCTCAGAGCTGGGTTTTGTAGAGGTTGCTTTGGAGCGGGTGAGAAGCTAGTAGTGTATGGCGGTGTCCGGGACTTCATGCTCTTTTTACTTAAAAACCTCCCCAAAAAAACCCACCAAAACCCAGCACCGTACTTGTGAAAACTATGAAGGCATTGTAGTTGAAATCGGGCGTGTGCTCCGGGAGCGGGGAGTGGGAGGAGGAAGGGTATTTCTTTTTAATGGATCATTGTATATAAACATAATCTTTAAACTGTTAGTAGAAGAACGGCCAACCTGTTTGTGCAGGGGCATTATGTTTATGTCTAGCAGTTTAGAAGGTAGAAGCTTAATCTCTCCGATGATTTGGTCATTATTCTAGGATGACTTGCCCTGTGACCCGGTAAACCGTTTAGATGAGAATGTCCGGCAATTTGGCAAAAGGCGGTTAGATCACTTGAATAATTAAAGTACAAAGAAACTTTAAATATAGCTGTAAAATAAGAGACTTGAAAACACTGAGAGAGAGAGGAAAAAACCTGAAAAGAAAGCGTGTAACTGAGAACAACTTGGGTACAGGTTGCTGATTGGATTTCATGATCCTTCTTCTCCTTCTGACCTGTCTGGGTTGCTGGAATCTGTTTAGTTGGTTTAGTGACATGGTGAAAACTTGACCTCCAAGGGGCTGCCCTTTCTAAAATAAGCAGAATGGCTTAGGTTGAGAGGCCACAAGAAACTGATCCAGATCCTGTTCATTGAGAATAACTAGAACTTTCCTGGCCACTGAACGCTTTGTATTTCTCTATGATTGCTTAGCTGTTTGCATTGCCAGGTTTTGCAGGATGCATGCGTCAGGTTGATTTGCAACCTGCAATAAAGACTAAATCAGAGGCGTTGTACTAACCTTGCTGATTTATTATTCTTTTCCATTATTAAAAGCTGTAAATATTTTACAGTTGTGCTTGAGGCCTTTATATGCTGCAGCAGTGCAAATAATAAATATTTAGTGTGGTTTGTCCACCTGGAATGGGGTGTCCTTACTCTGTTGTATTTACTGCCAGGTAGACAATCTACTATAACTTAAGCTTTCTTTAAAAAGTACTAAAAAGCTAAATTATACTTTTCTTGATGTCGTAATAGAGTTTTCGGAAATGGGGCTGGGAGGCACTTGTGGTTGAACTGACTGCTGACTGTGTTAAGAAAGTCATTATTTAAGGCTGCACTTCTGTTAAAAAGTTAGACTCCTGGTGGATGTTCTTATCTTTATTGAAATGACTGTAAACAAACATGAAAAAAGCTAGGTGCATACTAATGTGCTTTATTTGGTGTTTGTCACTGTTGACAGTGAGAATTTTGCAATGTGTATGATATGTGGAACTTTTTAAAAAGTAAATAAATAACCGACGAGGTACAGGATATCTCTTATTTAAACTCAGCATGAGGTAGCGCATGCTGAAATGCTTTGAACCTTATTTTCTTTTATATTTTTAATTCTATGAGGATATCTTTCTTTGAACCAAAATATTGTGGGAAGAACATTATTTTAAAAGCACAAGAATGTCATAAAATTGCAAAAATGATATCGCCAGTTGTACTGAGAAACTCTTACTATTGGGAGCTTGTTTACTCAGACGTTGTTACGGTCTTATGTTTTGTGCGTTTTTTGAGAAGTATCTTGAAGCAATAAAATGTCTTTCTGTCTCTGTTTAGGACTGGCAGCCTCCATTTGCATGTGAAGTACAAAGTTTTCGTTTCACTCCACGAATTCAGCGCCTGAATGAACTGGAGGTGAGCTTTTCACTGTTGACATAATTTTGTGTTTGCACTGAAAGCAGTAGGTCTCCTTGCTTGAGATTTGCATCTTGGCAGGTTTCTAGATGGGGGAGACTTCAGAAACCCATAGACCACATCAGTGTTTATTCTTGGCAGTGGTAGAGTTCATATAAAATAACTCTGCACAGCTTTGAGAAAAGTCTGGTTTTTATTTTATGACCCAAAATAACCACAAGAGTTTTTCGCATTCAACTGGAAATGTCTAAAATGAATGCCGAGTACCATGTTGTGTAGTAAGAGCAGCCAGTGTCTAGCCTTCAGAGCTCCACAGGCACTGATTTTTTTTTCTGAAAATATTTATTGCTGTTCTGAAGCCCCTGGTTACCTTATACTGTCTTGGTAATGCGTTTTAAGCCTTAAAATGAACTGATTTTTTTATAGACTTACTATAGTTGGTTAGTTTTATGATTCAAAAATGTATGGGAGCTTTCTTGAAAGCATTATGAGTCCCATTCTGTCCTGGGTTTTCCTTTTCTCTGCAACATTTCTCAAAGCCTCGCTCTGTTCATATACCAAAATGTCATGTATCATTTGGCTTGTAAATAGGTCTCCTTATGGAAAGTGATTCGAGTACTCCAAAAATACTCAAGGGAGGAGGTCCTTCTGTATGGTTAAGGCATATATAAAACCTGTTTGTAACTCTCCCTACAATGTATATTTTAATAATCGTTCTTGTGTGCCTCCCTGGAATGCTGATTTTTCGTAAGTAAGCGTTTTTCCTAAGTATGCATTTTGGTTTCAAACCAGAAAATTATTAGGTAGGAGTTTGCTTTATAGGATCTTAAATGCAGGGAGAAAAGCATATACAATTTTCTGTTTGTAAAGATATTTCTATTTATCAGTATTTCAACTTCTGGTTTTTTATGTGACTAAGAAATACCTCACTTGCCAAGTTGCACCTTGAAAATGTGAACACTATAAAAGCTTGTCATGTTTTTTCTCAGGACTGTAAGGTATTGTCACACTTGTTTTGGGATACACGCGTTTGTCTTCCTTTATTGATTGCAGGCAATGACAAGAGTGAAGCTGGACTTCTTGGATCAGTTAGCAAAATTTTGGGAACTCCAAGGGTCCAATTTAAAAATCCCTGTAGTGGAGAGAAAAATCCTGGATCTCTATGGTCTGAGCAAGGTGAGTAAGTAATTGTAGGCCTTGGTCTGACTGGGACGTCGTTTTTCATTCAAGCTCAAGAAGCCAGCAACAGAGATGGCTCGTTTTACGGCATTAATCTCGTTAATATGGAGATTTAATGAGAGAGTGGAAAAAATATAGTGGAAGAAAATTTCTAAATTGAATGGTTGTGGCAGACACATCAAGCACAGTTAAATCAGTTGCCTTTGGTTGATTCTCTACAGCATGTATTCGTTACCTTGTATACAGCTTGAACGTCCTAATGTCACATGGCCACTTGCTTTTTAGTTCTCCTTTTTTACACATGGTAGAGCTGCAGGAGTTTGAGGTGGGTTTTAAGAAGGCAGTGGTATACTTGTGTGCAGTTCAGCTCCTGACCTAGCAATTCTGACATGAATTGTTGTGATCGCTCCCTCCTCTCAATAGAAGTTCTCCACGTGACATAAACATGCATCTTTTAAGAATTTAAAATGTCAGCTTCTGGAATAATTATTTTAATTTCCAAAACAGGCTAGGCTTAAGGCTGGCTAAAAATTTATACTACTATAGTTATGTTTGGTGTGTTATTTTTCAAAGTTTGCACGCAAATTAAATCTCTGTTGGAATTTGCTTTTGCACGGGCAAAGTATACGTACTGTTGTAAACCTACCTGCTAAGGATAGATTGTTAATATAAATAGGTAGATTTCTTCTTGCAAGGTAAGGAATTAAGATATGATAGTTCTAGTGCTTGTAGGTTACAGCCTCAGTTTCCTTGATTCCCCATCAAGATTAGGTAAGTAAAAATGTAAAAATCTGAATAGATTTTATTTGTGAAGAAAGAAGTCACAGTCTTGGATAGGCTGGAAGAGTGGGCTAACAAGAACCTTATGAAGTTCAACAAGGACAAATATAAGGTCTTGCGACTGGGAAAACATAATCCAGGAGAGCAGCACAGGCTGGGATCATGGGAAGGGACCTGGGGGTCCTGGTGGACAACAAGCTCCTAATGAGTGAACAGTGTGCTGCAGCAGCAAAGAAAGCCAATAGGATGCTGGGCTGCATCAACAAAGGGCATTGCCAGCAGAGATAAAGAAGTCATTATCCCACTCTGCTCAGCACTTGTCAGGCCACATGTGGAATACTGTGTTCATTTTTGGTCCCTGCTATACAAAAAGAGATGTGGACAGGCTAGAGAAGGTCCAGAGGAGGGCCACCAAGTTGATGGGACTGGGAAGCCTGCCATATGAGGAAAGGCTGAGAGAATTGGGTTTGTCCAGGCTTAAGAGAGCCCTTATCACTGTGTTCCATTATTTAAAGGGTAGCTACAAAGAAGACGGAGACTCCCTTTTTACAAGGAGTCATTTGGAAAGGAAGAGGGGTAGTGGGTACAAGTTACGCCAGGGGAGATTCTGGTTGGACACAAGAAGAAAATTTTTCACAATGAGAACAATCAGCCATTGGAATAATCTCTCCAGGAAAGCGGTGGATTCCCCAGTATTGGACACTTAAGATTCAGCTGGACAGGGTGCTGGGCCATCTTGTTTAGGCGGTGCTTTTGCCAAGAAAGGTTGGACCAGATGATCCTTGATGTCCCTTCCAACCTGGTATTCTGTGATTCTACGATAGCATTCTTTTGGACAGTCTGGATTTGCTGATAAAATGCAGACAAAAGCTGATAAAATATTTTCATGTCTATGGTGGTTTGCAGTCATATGCAGAATATCATAGTGGTACTGGGAAATATCTGGGTCACTGTTACGAGCTGGAACATTTTAGTTGACTGCAGATACACAGGTCTAAGCTTATTTAGTTACTTAGTGGCTTCTCTAGCCATTGTTCATGGATAGATAAATTTAGAAATCAAATTTTCGTGGACATTTTGAAGATAAGTTGAAATTCAGGAGCAGTTTCATTTAAAAAGGCTTTTCTCATACTTTGCTGTAAATATGAGAAAAATAATGACCCATATTATTGTTTTCTCTAACTGCAGCTATCTCAGACTATAGGAGGAACCAGAATTAACTGATGTATTTGTCACTGTCACAACTAGACGTTTGAATTTACCTCAGTCTCAACAGTGAACCATACATTTCACCCCAGATACAAAATGTATTTGTGTCGAGGTTTCTAACGATCTATGCATGAAATTTAGTCCTCATGTGTAAAGAAATGTAATGCAAAACTACACTGTTGTAGAAATGCTGTTAGTCTTACATTAATAAAAATGAAATTACAGTCCGTTTGGGTTTTAAGCTATTTGGCAGTGAAACTGTAAAGGGAATGGAGGCAGTGGAAATGTGGCCAGTGTTTGAGGGAGCAACTCATGTGCTGTTATGGTCATCGCTTGGAGGCAAATGGTCTGTTGTTTTTAGTTCTATGTACATATTAGTTACTTGTAAGCAGTGATAGTTCTGTATGTGAATTACTAGACTCAAACCAATTGAAGTCAAATGTAAAAACTGGGCTGAGTTAACTGGAAGGTAAATTCAGTTTCTCCTCTTTTTACAGTAGTATCTCTTCCATTTAAGGTTTTGTGAGAGTTTCTATAATTCTGAAGTTGTGAGCTCCAACACTATCTTCTACCTGGGGCCTGTTAGAATGGGCTTCACTCCTCGCCATACTTGTGTTTAGCATCGGACTACAAGTCTAGTGAGAGTTAACTGTTCAGTTTGTTTTGATGGTGGGGTTTGTATTCTTTCCAACATGTCATAAATCTTAACTGGTGGACTCCTCCTATCTTGGACAGTATGCAATTCACATTTACTAGAAAAATTGTCACGTTCAGTGTGTTAAGTCATGAGGATAAAGAAGTGCTTAGTTATTAAAGTACTAGTCCTTCAGGAAACAAAAACTACATTCAGAATTCTGTTGCTATTTAATAGAATCTTTTAATATTTGGTTGGTTTACCTGATTCTTGGTTTATGCAAGGTGGTGAGTGGTGAGAGCAGCTCAAAACCCTTAACTTTTATTTATGTGTTTCAGATTGTTGCCAGCAAAGGAGGCTTTGAAGTAGTGACTAAAGAGAAGAAATGGTCTAAAGTGGCAAGTCGGCTTGGCTACCTGCCAGGAAAAGGCACAGGGTCATTACTCAAGTCTCATTATGAACGGATCTTATATCCTTATGAGCTCTTCCAGTCTGGAGTCAGCCTTATGGTGAGACGCTTCTCTTTCAGGATATGAAGAGGGGACCCAAACTACGTGTAGAATGCTACTTGTTATTGCATGTGAAACTAGGACATAGGGTCTATGCTTTTAGAAGCTTCAGCTATGTAAACAAACCTAGAACCACTCTCATACTTAGTTGTGACAGAATAGTGCTAGAAGTTTTAATGTGACCTTGTGTGGTTATTTTCTGATAGCCATTTCTGTGTAGGACTGAGGCCAAACCTATTGGGAAGGAAGACAGGGCAAAAGATGATATTATTAAGTGGAAAGATGTCTTTCTCTCTGTCTTGATAAGCTGGTAGTTTTCAGTTTCATTATTTGAAGAGTGCGTGGATTAATTGGCCTCTTGTCCAAATGGCATCTGTAATGCTGTGTGATTTCACTTGTCCTGTTTCTTAGCAAAACAGAATGATTCACAGACCAAGGAATGATCAGCAATGCCTGATCAATCAACCTGGTGTCCTGTGCTCTGATCCTCTAGGGCATCCAAAAGCCAAACTTGGACCTTAAAGAAAAAGTGGAGGCTGAGGACCTCAGCTCAGATGCCCAGGCTTCACCAAAGCAGCCTTCAAGAATGAACGTTGTGCTGAAGAGAACCAGGCGTGTCAAATCCCAGGTACCCCTGTTAATTGGCTCTTATGGACAGAGAACGCTCATTCCTTCCCCCAGCGCATCAGCATTGGCAGTGCAACAGCCTTTGTCTGGCTGTGGGAGCTTGCTGAAAAGCACCACCGGGAAGCAATCTTCATTTAAATAAAATCCAGAGGGGGATATCTCTCAGGCCTGATTTGCTTGTGGTAGATGCTCTGTTTATCTAGAAACTTTCAAAACCTGCTTTTTGTTTCTTGACAGGTGGCCTGTGTACCTTGGTAGTGAATATACCTGTGAAAACTAAACAGATAAGCCATTTGTGAAATGATGTTGAAGTTTCTGCTTGTGCAAAGTTTGAAAAGTTTTTATAAACTTTAAGTATGCCATTTAGTTGTATGAATGCAAATATGTGTCAATAAGTTATTAATTGTGGAAATTGCACTTGGGACTAATTATTTCAAGCTGGACAGACTGTTTTAGTGAAGAAATGAAACAGATACGAGGGCAGATGCTCAGTGATGCTGGAACTGTATAGGATTTCCACAGGTTTTCTACCAAAAAAGTAGTTTATGTTCTTCTGGATTAGTGGTGTTATAGGAACATCTGATGTTACGTGATGTGATATATATGATATGATATACTAGATGATATTAAATCCTGGGAGGTATCCCCCAGTAAATCTCAATTTAAATGGCGGTGATTCAGTTTGAAATGCTATACCATTAGAAATAATCCTGGAGGCTTGTCCTGATGGCTCCATTGCTTCTGTTGTGCTATTTGAAGCAGGCCTTCACCTTTCTTGAAAGGTGTCTACTGCAAGCATCATCCTAAGTCTCCTCACAGCTCCCCGCTGGCCAGTCAGTGGAACATGAGCGAAAGATGGTTTTATATGCAGCAAACTTACTACTTGCTTGATGCCATTCTAGACTGATTGTAAGCACCACAGAGTTTTTTCAAATGCTCTTAAATTGCTTTTTTCAAATGCTCTTAAATTGCTTTTTTCAAATGCTCTTAAATTGCTTTTTTCAAATCCAGCTTGTCACTGGGATATTTGAATAGTCTTTATAAACTGTCATCTTTTTCTCTGATGTCATGATTGATTTAAACTAAACTGTCTTTTTTTCAGTCTGTTTTCTCAGCTTACTGAAGCTGACTTGGTGTTATTTATCCTAGCTATAAAACAATGCATCACGCGAGCAGTCCCAGGCTGTGATCTTACCAGATCTCTCGAATCATGTATTGTTAGTGAGCTATCCAGAAAAACTGAGAATGACCACTTCAATTCCTGCAGCGTTTGTTATGTCGAATTCTGCTTTGGTTTTGAACAAATCTTGTGGGATAGTGCCAGTATGACCTTCTTCTCACACATGGTATAAAAATGTCACTTTGTTACTAAGATCCTGTGGGATCTCTTCCCGCTCATTTCATTAGAATAATAATACTTCTCATTTCTCCTTGTTGGAAAAAATGATTCTGTGGTGATCCTGGCACAGTATAGCTGCTTCATTTCATTTAAAGGGGTTGCATTTCAGAAATGAGAGCTGATTTTGCTTGGATCACCTGCAGAAAGTAAATATATACATATATATATATATTCAAATGCTTTTTATTAGGCCTGTGGCCATGCTGACTTTTAAACATTACGGTTACTAAAATGGCTGAAATTAGTTCTTTAATGGAGGGAAAAAATCAACCTACTTACATAGCCAGCAAAAGTGTTCTTTGGCTGTGTTGAAAGCTGCGTATAACTCTAAGTCAACTCTGGAACGGTGTTTAGAAACAGATTGGTGTTCAGTAACCCCAAATGGTAGAAGTGTAAATATCTGGGTAATGCTGAGAAATTGTTGCAGATTTCAGTGCACCTCCTTATTGTAGACAGGACTCTGCGTATTGTTTGAAATGCTTACCTGGAATTGTACCAGAGATTGTCTAGATAGCCTTCAGAGAACAGGTAATATGCAAGTAATGTAAAAACCTGCTAAATAAATGTCATTCTGCTCTAGCTAAAACATCTGAATGATTTGTGTGTAGTTTGCTGAATAGTCCAATGCCTGGGTAGTGAGCATGGATAACCATACTGATCTCTGCATCTCAGTAGATTTCTTTCAAGTGCTAAAAGTACTTTCCAAAAATTCTCTGTGCCCTCTTCTTGCAGATAATTTACCTAAGAATGGGTGATGAATAAGAAAGCATAAAGATAGTAATGCGAAATTACTGAAATAAACAAAGATCCTCAGCAGTAGAAGGGGGTGCTAGACTTTCAAAAAGGAATTTTTGGGGTTTTTAGAGAAAGTGAAAAATGGAAGAAAATACGGATTGAGAATTCCCCTTTGTGAAAGATGGGTTGGGAATCTTTGGATACTACAGTCAAATGTCAGTTGAATACAATGTCTGTGAACAGGATAATTTGGTGATGAGAGATTCTGCTCAAAAATAAACTTAACGCTTCATTCCCTTTCCCTTTTCTCTGAAGAAAGCTATCTCAAATGAAAACTGGAGAAGGGCAACTGAATTACTAAAGGCTTGTAAAGAAAAGGACAGCAAAAAGTAGAATGAATTCAGATTAGGAAAGGAGAATATCCTTAAGAGAAGGATAAATTTAGGAGGATACTTCTTAGAAAACAGTATATCTTCGTAGGTGATCTGTTAGGGTATATTTTAACTGGCAAGGGATTTGTCTAATGAGGTTACATCATAATGATTTCTGGTAGAGAAATGCAGTACTGGAACAAAAAGATAATGAAGTACTGTCTTTTCAAAGTATATTAACATGAAGAGATTTTTATTTTTTTAATTAAAACTAATTTTAAGTAATGTGTCTGATTTCAGGTTTCTTCTACAAATTTGAGTGGTTTCAGAATAACAGCATTTATGAAATAAGCTTCCGTTCTTTGATTTGAAAGATTTCTTTCCATGGGAATAATTGTGTGAAACAAAAGAAAGTTGGGAGATGCTGACAAATGCCCCAAACACATAAATATTTTGATTATTGGTTGTAACTATTCTGGTCTTGTGTATTGCAGGTGGAGGGATGGGGATGCAAATGTTTCAAAGTTGATGAGGATAGGACAACAGAAAAAAGATAGTGTGTGAATCCAGTGTAACTGGATCATGTTACTAGGATTTGCCCATATACAAGAAAAGCCTTTGGGTTGTACATTCAGTTGAGAAGGTAAAAGAAACAAAGATATCTGTCTGCATCCTTCGGGAAGAAGAGGAGCTGAGAATAGACCTGGAGTTTAATCAAGTTCACTTTGCCTTTTTTTATATGGAAAAAAATGCAATGCAGAAGTGTGATGGAGTTTTGTGCTGTTAGCGATGAGAAAATGGCAAGTAAATGCTAGGTTTCTGCTTCCATGAGCTCGCAGTTTTGAGTTTGGTGTTTTGATACGGAAGTCTTAAATGACACCACAGAAAGACTACTCAGTGAGGCTTCTGAATGCTTTTGGCGTTCATAACTTAAACTATCAATATCCTGGTAGTGTTCATAAGGTTATATAGGATTTTTTTTAAAAAAAAATATTTCCATTTCAATATGCAACCTGTTCTTTTTGAAAACTCTATAGCTTTTTCTGCCTGAGCACGAACAGGTTGTATCCACTTAGGTTCAGTGGAATCCAAGTAAACGGGCAGTGGAGTTATGAAAATATATTTAGGCAATGCATTTCTAAGCAAAGCTGTAAAACTGAAGAGAGGTTACTGTGTGTTAATGATTTACTTCTAGGAAATATGATAGTAATACTTTTTTTCAGATACCATTGAGAAAATTATCTTAGGTCACAATAGCAGGAGAGAGAAATTGTGGAGATTGTTCACAAATGTTGCTGAAATGATGGAAAGTTGTACTGTGCTGAGAAATGTAATGTGGGTTGATTCTATTAGTTCTATTAGTTGAGAGAATAGATGAGATGTTAATGCATTTCAGATGGGAACTGAGGGACCATGAAGTGTCCAGGTGGCAGGCATGTTTCCTTATGGCTTGTTAGCCAAAAAGTGAGGAATTTATTAGAAAAATTTAGGAGTTAGCATGCAATTTCAGAGTGGGCTTACAAAGTTGATAACATAGATCTAAAGTGAAAATAGTGTAATAGCAACATGGACTTCATAAATGTTCAAAATTAGAATATCGGCAATTGTCAGTTTGGAAAGATGTCGGTTAGCCTATTATATACACAGTTCTGTATGAGCAGGGACTCTAAATATCACTAAAAGTTCCTTAGAGTAATAATGACTAGGAAACAATATCTCTTTTAATGTGTTCCAGAAGCAAGAAAACCAACTGATTTACACTGAATAAATGGAAATTCTTCTTTTAGCTTTATTGCAAGTGCATTTGAACTTGTTTTGTTTTTTTTTTCTTGTTAATTGATTAAAAACAATGCATGTCACTGCAAGGGAGCTTATTTCATGCATGATGTATCAGAACATAACTGTGGAAAATAACAGGTGAAGTATCATTAAGTTATATGAAGATAACCTTGTTGGAATTAGATTTGCTGAGATTTTGTTGAGTGAATTTCAGGAGGAAGACTGCAAATTATGTGAATTTAGTGGCCTTCTATAATAGCTTAGAAAGTGTTTTCCAAGCATAAGGAGGCAACATAAAGAAAAATACCAAGGTGGTTGCACTGCAGATAAAACCAGAAAATGGAAGTTCTTTTTGCAGTTAGGTTAGTGGCAATGATGTGGGAAAATTTAGTAGGTGAGTAATGGGAAACAAGAGGAAGTTCAGTTGAACAGAACACTTCAGGAAATGACGCTGGCAGGGGTGTAGAGTTGTCTCCTAATGGGTCTTTTCATCTCTGATTTTGAGGTTGAAAGGGCACCATGAGTAGCTGTGTGATTTCAAGATTTGTACTCATAACATTTCATCACAAATAAATCCAGGAGCAGCCAAGCTTAGTGAAGTAGGTTGGAACTCATTAGTGTCATGTGTATGTATCTACTGAAGGAAGCAGACAAAAAAATCCTGTTGAAACAGTGTATGTGTTAACATCCAAGCAGTTGACTGAATCGTGGTGATTTTGGAAATACTACTGCAGTGTTCTTACTTATTTTTTGCTCAGTGTCAAACCTAGTTCTCTTATTTGCTGTACAGGCAACTTTCTGTAGTTGATGTGTAGTCCTAAATGGGAAATAATTTGGAAAGATGGGACAAAAATGCTGTCTTTTATTCCATTTTCATTTGTTCATTGGCTTTAGGAACAGAAAATCCTGTCTTTTCATGCCTCTCTTTCCTTTTTTTTTTTTTTTTTTTTTGATGAGCTGATGTTGTGAGACAGAGGAATATAAACAAATATTGAAGAGGCCTGGTGGGGAAATATTGATGATTTGTGCTGATTTGGTCTTGTTTTTATTTTTAGGCGGAGACAGGCGAAATGAGTAGAAATACCGAGCTGAAGAAGCTACAGATCTTTGGAGCTGGACCCAAGATGATGGGACTGGCATTGGGAGCAAAGGATAAAGAGGGTAATTAAATCTTTGGCTCATCGCTTTGTAAAGTAATGAGGCTGTTAAATCTTTCTGCATGTCTCTAGAGACAATGTTAAGTAGTAAGCAAATGACTGTAGCTGGAAAAAGAAAGCTAAGTATTCTAGGATTTCATTCATGAGAGAGATTTACAGGGTGCTTCATGTAACTTGGCATAGTTTCAGCTCTTCTTGTATTATATAGTAACAATAACAATTAAGCAGCTGTTGCATGAACTGAGTGACTGGTAGGGAAAACAGGATTTGACAATACTGAAACTGATCCTACCAGCTAAGTGCACAAATTATGAGTATAATTCACTCTGTTTCGTGAGGCAATTGGTATCACCTGTTAGAATAAGCAAAACATGATTTCCTAATCCCTGTTTATTTTAGATTAGCCAGGTATAACAAGGCATTTTTGCTTTCTTTGGACTATCAGGAGGTTTCTGATACGAATGATAGGGTACCAGGCTGGACAAGCATGTTGGTTTTGGAAGTTAAGTCTATCTTGATGTGATATCAATAACATTTAACTTTACTTTACTTCAAGATGAGGTGACACGAAGACGCAAGGGAACCAGATCAGAAGCATTTGGAATGCAGATGAGGCAACGCAAAGGAACTCTCTCTGTCAACTTTGTAAGTTTGATTCCTTTGCAGTGATTTCAGATAATAAGAAATTGATTTATTTAGATTTATTTTTTTGTTCTGAAACACCCCCTCCACACTCCCAAACAGATGAATGGATGGACACTGCAGCAGATGATACTGTTATGAGAAAAATGAACAGTATCTTGAAAAATAATCCATGCTCTAGGTTTCTGTTTTAATCTTTTGGACAGGAAGGATGTTGCAACATGAAGGTACTTGCTGATCATGGGTTTGAGGGCTTGCTTTGCCACATGCTTCTTGCATGCCTTCAGTAGCTCACTTTCTATTTGAGCTCCCCTTTGTAGAACAATTATAGTACTGCTTTTCTTCCTTAAAATATATTTTGAGGTGCTCCAGTACTTCAGGAGTTTGTGTTTTAGCAATTCTAGCTTTCATGTCTTTTTTGGTTTGGATTTAAACTAGTTATTATCCAAGTCCATGCAAGAGAAACCTCCAAGGGGAAGAATGAAGTGTTAGTGCTCTGATGTTTGACCGTGGAAAAGCAGTGTATAGTTCTTAATGTCTTTCATAGCACATGACTTTTTACTTTTAAAGTGTCATAATCTAGCATGCATATGCAGCCATGAATGAAGATGCATGCTTTTAATGTCTTAATTAGACTCTTCACTAATAATTCAGCTGTTCTTTTTTACTTAGCTTAAGAACACTTACAAGAGCTTAATTTTCAGTTGCCTTGGCCTTCTACAGTTGCAATTTAAAGTCTCTAGTAATCATATTTTTATGTGTGGAAATGTCTTCTGGGGAAAAAACATGTGGGAGAAGTTGGATATTTAAAATACAGATCATTGTGCCATTGCAGCGAAGTTAGAATTTGTGTGACTTGGAATTTTTTTTAATTGTACTACTTCTTCTGAGGATATGGTGTTCCTAGGCTGTGTAAGTGTTGTGACCGTTTTGTTTAAGTAGGCTTTAATTTAAAAATACTTTGTCTGATCTCTGTTTCTTCATAGAAAACTATATTTGTTTACTCTTTCCATTTACTCCTGTTTATAAAAGAAAATGAAAATACTGTAGCAGCAGAACTGCTATTTTGGAACTGTATTGCTGTAACTGTAATCTTATGAAATTCTGTGACTTAGTACTATTTGGTTCCACACTTTTTTTTTAAACTTGGATGAGAGATCTTCAAGGAAAGCAGTCTTTGAAATGCACAGGTGACACATTAGCGGTATATAACTTTTGTCTGAAAAATACTGTGGTGCAGTTTTGTTTAGACTTCTCCCTCATTTAGCTTTTTGTGAAATGCTAACTGTGAAATAAAATACACCTTTGTCTTTTTATCCCCTCTTGCCCCTTGATACATATAGTTACATATCATCATAGCCTTACTCTGTTTTTTTTACGTGGCTTAGGAGGCTTATTTGTTGTTGTGTAATCACAGATCTGCTTGTTGTGAATATATATTTCAATGCAGTCTTTGTGTTTGACAAATCAACACTTGGGCTAACATAAAAAAGATAGCATATGTTAATAGAAATTTGAAGAGAAGAAGGTATTATCAGTGATAGGTAATTAGTAAGTATCATAGAATAGCTTCCTCTTATGATTGCCATTTTAATGCATTTTTAGTTTTGGGAAGAGAACCTGGAACTTTCTGCTAAGGTACCTTCCCTCCCTTTTATATACTTGCAATAAAAGCAACTAGTTTGGTGTTTTATACAGTCACGCTATTCTGTAGGGGTGAGCGTATGGATTTTTTTTAAAAAGGGGGAAATGCTATGTCTCTTAACAGAACTTCATACTTTTAAAAAATTGTTTCTTAAGAAACCTGAGCAATCTTAAGTATACTATTGCGTAGCTAGGAAGTTGCATGCTTAACTAGGCTGGTGTAACTAAGATGGGGTGACATAAAATATTTAACACAGCTGTGTGAACCTAATCAGCTAAAAAGCACATGTTTTTGTGACATCTTGGTGAAAGTAACAGACTCCAAAAAACCAACCCCAGTGCTTTTGGTGTTATTTTGAGCTGTGTGAAGGAAATATGCATAGCCTGTGTTACCCAATGACTGACTGGATTAAAAACAGGATTTGGAGGAAGTGTTATTCATGAAGTTCATGTTGTTACTAAAATTTATACATAAGATAATTCTTAGCTGTGATAAAGCAACACACAGTTATTTCATTTAGATTGTTCCAGATCTTCAGTACTATATTAAATGTTTATATTAAATTAAAAGTCCTTTGGACAAGGCAGAAAGCAACAGCAAAGAAAATTTGAAACCTGTTGATGTGGTTTTCTCTTTGATCCCTGAGAATATCTCCCAGTGAGTGTTCTTGTTGAGATATTAACTTGGAGAGACATCTGCAAAAATTGTTTGCTATTGTATTGGGATTAATACTTCTCTCATCATTGGAGTTTTTATCCTTTATTTTTGAGAAAATGAGAAGTTGGTACCTTGACATGCAGTTTCCTTCCTTTCCTCTTGGATTTTTAGATCGATACCTGTAGATTTGTTGGTCTTGTTTTCTCTTCTTTTTCATTGTAAAGATAATCACTGTACTGTTGCAAGTGATGCCATGTATGTTTCTGAAACAGTTTTTGGAGAGATTTCTCAGTCACGTGCTCTTTGTAGGGATTTAGTTTGAATCATTTTCTATGATAGAGGCCTAAAGAGAGGGAGAGCATGAAGTTCTAAAAACTAACCTATTCTTTTGCCTTAGAATAATGTAAATGAGATGCTACTTTGAGTTATATGGAAAATAATTGTCCAGCTGAACTGGATAGTTATTTTGCAGCACCCAAAGTCCCCCTTCCTCCCACATGTTACTGCTTTGGGAAATTGAAGCATAATGGTTCATTATCAGTGCTTCTCAAAAAACAGAGAAGAGCAGGTTGATGTTCATATATTAGACTTTAGGATTACATCCTTTATTCCTTAGTTTGGGGAAGGTGGGTTCTGGATGAGGAAACTTTTTTGTAACCTTTTTCTTTCCTTTTATTTTTTTCTCCACAGGTTGATCTGTATGTTTGCTTATTCTGTGGCAGAGGAAATAATGAGGACAAACTGCTGCTGTGTGATGGATGTGATGACAGCTATCACACTTTTTGCTTGATTCCTCCTTTACCTGATGTACCCAAGGGTGACTGGAGGTGTCCGAAGTGTGTTGCCGAGGTATGATTCAAGAGCTACTCAGGCTTTGTATGTATACTTGTGCTCTTGGAAAGAACAGAGGAAGAGCAGTTCAGCTCAGTGCCATTCCATCTGCGTAGAAGCCATAGTTTTGTTTGGAATATTGTCAAGATGCGCTATGAATCTCCAGCTGTTCTTGGTTGATAGGCCATAAGGAGAGAGAAATGTTCCTTTTAGAGCTTGGGCATAACCCTTTTTTATTATACAACCACGTGACAGCTAAAACTTTCACCTTTGTATGGTGAGCTGGTAGTGGGAAATTAGGGTGAGAAGCAGGGTTGTGATGAGACATTTTGTAAACTGTGAAGTAATCAAAGTATGCAATTTGGACATAACAGAGAGCTTTGATTATTGGGAAGTCATTACGGCATTGTTCAGAATAGCTTGTAGCAGAAAGTGAAAGAATTAATTTAAACGTTTGTACCTATTTTAGGTTTGGTTTAGACTAAAAAAAGGAACTGTTGAGGCTCCAAAAGTGGAAGCTACTTGAATTTCACTGTTCAAAAAAGAAGCGCTAGCAAGTTCCAGTAGTCTAAAGGCAGCAAGCATCATTTGATTGGCTTGATATTTGTCTTAAGAAAACAAATTTTGTGAGCTCAGGAAATCGGTAGGTGTAGGATGCAGAGGAAAAAAGCTTACTCTTTCTAAATCTGTAATTTTGTGACTGGCTTTACCTTTTGATACCATGTTTTTTCCGAAAGAGGCAGTCACACACACATGTGTATATGCCCATTTCCCCCCATATCCCCTACAGCCTTCCCGGCTGTGGGCTTCTGCTGTTTTCATTATGGTAGTGTATGAATAGTTGTGCAGCCACGCAATGAGGTGGATCAGCTTGCTGCTCTCTAACCCTTCACCAAGAGAGATAAGGTTGTCAGATGAACTCAGGCAGATGCTGTTGTGAGAGGTGGCAATTCATAGTTACAGGCAAGGAAAAAGATGTGACTAACCCTTTGGGCTGCTGCTCACAGTGTGGGTTTAAGCTGCTTGTTTATTGTTCCCTTAAGAGAGCAATAAAGGAGTATTAGCAAACTACAGCAATCGAATGTGGAGGTAATTTAGAGAATATAGTAGTAAATATAGTGACTATGGAAACTGACAAGAAATTTCAGTGCTACTACTAGTAAAAACAGGGATATGTTGTTCCCAAGGAGAAAAAAAAATGTGCATGTAGGGACAAAATCAGGGAAGTCAAGGTATCAAATAAGTTGTTACTATCAAATGATACAGAAAGTACTTGAAAAATTTTGGAAATACATTGGAAGTAAGAGAAAGAATGGGAAAAAGCATAGCTATGTTATGTAATGGAGAGTAAACAAATAACAGGAGAAAGATGTTTGAAATGCTCAGTAGTGATTTTTGCATCAGTTTTTACTTTAAATGTTAATTGTGCATACATGCTTAATGTAATGTTAACAGCGGGGTGCTGGAACAGAAGCTAGGAAGAACAGAGTAAGGGCTCTTCATATGTATTCAGGTCAGCATTGTCAGTGTTTACAGATGTTGTAGATTCCCTGTTGCAGGCTCCATTTAAGAACTACTTTGATAAATGTTGGGCATAGTCTAAGGATAGTTCCTCTTGAAGAAAAAGAAGCTATTGATATCTTGAATTCTTTTCCACTCCTGTTCCTTTATGACTGAAGACCAGACTATCAGATAGTTCTATGTCATGTTTGTGTTCAGATATGTCTTAAAAGGGGCTTAAAAGGACACTGTAGAAATGGGCGAGGAGAGTAGCTGAAATGTGAACTGGCATTTTTTGCACTCTTGGGATGAATATGGATAGAACAGTGGAAGATTTTATGTCAGATGGACCATTCCTGTTGTTAGCTGTGTTGCACTGTTTTAATTTCCTTCTTCCTCTTTCCTCCTATATAGTTTCACAGTGCCAAATCCATTGTTGATTTGCTGACTTGATAAGACTGAAGCACTTGCAGGGTTTGTTCCTGTGCAGTTGTTCTGCAGGTGCTTGTATCCAGTGTGTCTAAGAAATGTCTCATGGCTGTCCAAGCATCTTGTGTACCATCTTACTCTTTGGCTGGCAGCAGTGAGATGATGAAACTTAGTTTTGGACAGAAAAGCAGAAGTGTGTAGCATTGGGGTTTACCGTGTTAGATTAGCTTCTGTACAATTAATTCTTTTCTGTTTCCGTTGTGGTAGGACTTCCTCAGCTGAGAAAAGCACTCAAAACTGATAGCTTATTGTATTTGGTGAGGACTCAGATGGACACTAGGTTTTTTTGCTGAAAATGTAACTGTGTCATAATCTGCTGCAGGGAACAATATTTTTATGTTCCATCTCCTAGGAATGCAACAAACCCCGTGAGGCCTTTGGATTTGAACAAGCTGTCAGGGAATATACTCTCCAGAGCTTTGGTGAAATGGCTGACAACTTCAAGTCTGATTATTTCAACATGCCGGTCCATGTGAGTTTCAACTTTTGTTGTGATTCCTTGTAGGGGAAAAAGAGAAGAGATTTCAGCTGATGGTGGATTTTTGCTGAGACATCTTAGCTTTGTTTAAAGAGGCACCATAAGCTTCAAACATGTAAACAACTGATTTAGCTTTCTGGCATCTGGTCTCATTTCAACCTCATTTCACCCTTCCTGTGATGGATAAATAGCTTTAGTGCTTGTTAGGGTATACCTTATTTGCCATACTCCAGTTAACTTCTTGCCCGTTTTGATTAATTGAACCAAGTATCTTGTTCTTGTTTTGCAAAGGGGTCTTTCTCCTGTCCTTCTTATGGCTTTTGTTTAATTTGTTCAGAGGATAAATAATTGTTTTCCTCCCTGTTACAGCCTTTTCTTGTAGACAAGTCAACAGACTGAGTCTGTCTGTTAATCAGGGGCTTGTTTATTTCTCATCTCAGCAGCATTTTTAAAACTAGCATTTCTGCTTTGGCACACTTCCACGATTCCATTGCCCTGTAGACTGCATGCAGCCCCAAGTTCCTTCTCTCAGGGTTCTTTGGGCATTCTTGCTAAAGCTTCTACCTTTTAAGGACTTTGATTTATGATACAACTTCGGAACACTGAGCAAAGCAAGGAACAAAGCTTATTTAACAAATAAGCTTCTCAAATAAATGCATATAAGTAAGAGTTGTAATGAGCTATATGAAGACTACACTCTTGAACACAATTCTTTATCTGAATTTTCTTACTGTTACTCAGAAGTTCTGGTCATTACTTTCTGAAATAGTTTGGAATTTGCATGCTGTTTATTCTGTTTGCTGCGTGGTTTCTGCTGGCTGTCTCCTTCTCCCCTTCTTTTTAGCTGTACTTCTGGTAACATCATCTTCGTTTTCATTCATCTTCATTTTTCGTGATGTGGCATCCTATTTCTGTTACATTGCAGTCACTACTAAGGAATACAGACCAAACTGTGTGACTTTGAAGAGATGAAGGAGAGAGAGGAAGTGGCCTTGGTGTTTGAAAATTCATTGGGGATTAATAATGTTTTATGGCTTGAATGATAACTTTTATGATGGGTCATATCTGCACATACCCTACCATCTTTTCCATTTTCAGATGGTTCCCACTGAGCTTGTAGAAAAAGAATTCTGGCGATTGGTGAGCAGCATAGAAGAAGATGTCATTGTGGAATATGGGGCTGATATATCTTCCAAGGACTTTGGAAGTGGCTTCCCAGTGAAGGATGGCCGACGAAAGCTGATGCCAGAGGAGGAGGTGAGGAACGGGATATGCAAACTGATCCCGTTCTTTGCTCTGTGTACGATTTCACATTAAGAATTTAGGTCAGAAATAAGCGTGTGACGAAATTGCTTAAGGCTTTTACATGCACTTAACATTCCTTTTGAGCAGGGCATTAATCTGATATTTTAGGTTCTTGTACAAAACTGATTGCTGATAGGTAAGCTACTTTTCTTGATTTGTCACACCCGTTTTGTATCACTTAATCTTAGCAGGCAAAGATGTGCGAATTGTTACAGGATGTCTGAGTATGAGGAGACTGATAAGATTTTCTTTCTTGTTCTGAACCTTTTTGTTATTGAGTTAGCTACAGAAATGTGATTCTAACCTCTTTTGGAGGTGCAGAATAGGTAAAACTAACTGGATCTAGCTTGTTTCTCTGACTGCATTCTTTAAGAATGAAAAGATGTAGATACAGTATCCTATTATAGAAAATTTTATAAAGAACATCTGGTAAGTATATTACCTATTTTCCGTCAGACCTTACTGTAGCATAGCAATTTTCTGGCTGCTTATATGTTTAAATTCAGATGAAATGGGAGTAAAGGTGTGGTTTTGTGATTACTCAGCCCCAAATCAATTTATACTGCTTAGTGGAAGAGGTAATCTTGCTCGCGATTGTCTTCTACCCATACCTGCACCTTTCTACCTGTAACTTTGTTGTTTATGCAGTACTTCTGTAGCTGCTTAGCAAGGCAGAACTGCTTATTGATCTATTTGTGTGAAAGTACTAATTTAAAGTATTTTCCAGCAAGATAACTTAAGTCATCTGGCTCACTGCATTGTCTTTATAGTGTCAGAGCAAAGGAAACAGCAGGAATGTGTGGCTGAGCTGAGGGTGTGACCAGTCGTTTCAGGAACTATGGGATATACCTAAAATGTGACTGTAAACTTGTGTTAATGGCTTTTTTTTTAAGGTGGAAGGTAGACTAATGTTAAAGCAGAGTAGTGAGCTTTTAAGGCAGTCTGTTTGGGTTCTCATTTTTGGTACAAATTCTGTATGTTTGAAAGTAAAGTTGGGATTGCTTAACTGGTGATGCTGTCTTCTCAGAAATGAATGGGTAGGAATTTCTTCTCTTGAGAAGACTTTCTAAAGTAATATATAAAGAAGATCAAGATAAACTGCAGTGCAGTAAAGCAGGTCTTAAAAAAACGGAAATAATAACATAAGATTCACTGTGCTGTTTACAATCTTAAGTTACCCTATTTTATTGAAGGCTTATAAATTTTGTTCTTCTACTAGTGTTGCTGGTATGTTCCACCAGAAAAGTATGCAACCTATAAACTTGGAGGGAAGAAAATTGAAGCCTATGTATATAAGCTTTGATCCAAAGAATATGGGCTATGCATGTTGAAATGCTAGGACTTGCCTTAACTCTTAGTCTGATTAATTGCTCACTAAGGTAGCTAAGGAATTATTTTCTAGTTTTGATGCTTCATTGTTGCAGAATATTACGCACTGTCTACTACAGAAAGGGATAGACTGATCTCTTGCTTTGTACTTTCCTTTTCTGGAGTTGGTGTCCTTATGATCTGATTTGTTCAAATTTTCTCCTTTTTTTTTTTGGCAGGATTATGCGCTTTCTGGTTGGAACTTGAATAACATGCCAATTCTAGAACAATCAGTCCTTGCTCACATCAATGCAGATATCTCTGGCATGAAGGTACCTTGGCTGTACGTAGGGATGTGCTTCTCCTCATTTTGCTGGCATATTGAGGATCACTGGAGCTATTCCATCAACTACCTGCATTGGTACGGACTCTCCTTTTTGCATCTACCTTACACTGCCCTGTTTGCCATTAGTAAATTTGTAGTTCTACTTGAAAATGCTTATGCGTGTTGATGATGTTTTTAACCAAAAAGCTAAATGTGACGAGCAGTCCATATTCTTAACTGAAGCTGATTAAAAGAGAATACAGATGCTGGTTTAGGCACTTTAGTTTTTTTCATTAACTGATTAAATATTCCTGTGTTGCCAAAAATCCAGTGTCACTGTAAAATCATGCTTTACAGGCACATATCTTTTCTTAAAAAAACTTCTGATTTTGAAATGAGTTACAGCTCACCGGTACACTGCTTTATGACTTAAAGTTGATATGCCCTTATGCTGGCAATGGAGGCTGCTGCCTTGTGGCTCACACAGGCATCAGAGCTGACAGTTCAGGGGCAGATCTGTGTATACACAAATACTGCTATTCAAGAGAAGAGAAATTTGAAAGTAATTCTGACTTTTAGAACAATCGTAAAAGTGTTGTGGTGTTCAGCTTTTGTGTTTGAAAAGAGGAATCATGACAGATTAACTATTTGCAGTGTAGTCTTCCCACTTCATCAGGCTCAGTGGACAGAGCAGGGGGGAAGGAAGGGGAAGCTGTGGGAACTGCCCCTTCAGAATAGAAAGTTTGTTGTACATCTGGTAAGGATGAGTTGATAGCCTTTAGGCTGTGGTTGCACATTTCTGGAGAAGCATGTTTGCTGGTAAGATCTGATCCATAGGCTCAGGAGGGGGATTAATTTTTTTAGAGTTCAGTTACTGTCCTCAGCATGCTATTAACTGGATCAGTATGTGAGGGTTTTGTGTCAGCTGGTGAATTCCAGCAGCCCAGATACAGTTTTACTGGGGTTTACTAGCTGTGTCATACCAGCAGGTGTCACTGAAGCCTGTAGGAACCACACAAAATGCTGCACTTCCTTTCAGTTATGCTGCACATAATTTTCAGGATGGCTGGTGACAAGATCATTAGTACAGTTAAATAGTGCTATGTAAATAGTTTCAGATATTTCAGCAGAATACTGCTTGTACTTTATAATAAAATAAAATTTAAAAATAGATATGTATTCTATATATATCTCCATTATAGATTCTAGATCATTACAGTTTATTTTGGTTAAGGTGGGACTAGAAGGACTAGAATAACATGTTCTCAAGTAATTTTCTGTTTAGTTTTGGTCTTGTTAATCTCTTTCTTCACCTAACTAATTCATGTTATTAGTAATTTTTTTATCTTAAGAGTCCAGTGGACCACTGTTTTTCAGTAACTGGTTATGTATATTAGAATTGTGTATATTTCATTGCACTCTCTGGTGTTTTATTCTTTCCACTTCTGATTAGCTGATGTACTATTCCATTGGTTTCGGGCATAGGACTACTCCAAGCCTAATTAAGTGAGCAGAGGAGTCCCATGATCTCTTTTAAACATTAGCTGTGACAGCCAAGGTTTTGTTTGTTAAATTTTCTTATTACTAAAGGAAAATGATTGCCCATTTTATCCCTTTAGTGCATGGTAAATGACTTAACACCAACCAAAATTATCTTCCACGTTAGGCTTATTATGGAAAACCTGCTGTCAGATATGTTGAGAATTGGGTTGTAGTGTAATCGATTTTTCGGATTAGAATGTTACATCCTGAAGAAGACGGTTGTTGGTTAAAGACTTTTTTGTCTATATGCAAAATACTTTGCTTGTGTGGAGAGTGGTGCTAGATTTGAGGTGTGCTTTGCAGTTGGGTGGCAGTGTTACTTTCCTTTAAGTAATGTGTTTATTACTGTGGTTGTGTTTTGTTAGGGGAGAGCCGAAGACATGGTATGGTGTGCCCTCTCATGCAGCAGAGCAGCTAGAGGATGTGATGAAGGAATTGGCTCCTGAGCTATTTGAATCCCAGCCTGATCTCCTGCATCAGCTGGTCACTATTATGAACCCCAATGTGCTGATGGAGCATGGTGTACCAGTGAGTAGCACATGAGCGTTTTTTTTTGCATAAGTACTCTCTTTTTTTTTTTTTCCATTGTGTGCCAGATTTGCATAAAAATGGTTTGGCAAAACTCTGAAGAATTTTTATGGTGGACACTTCCATATTCAATTCATTAGTTATAAGGTGGTTTTTAAAGCTATTGTCTAATCTTCTGTAGAAATCTCAGTTGCACAGACTGTTTTTTTGACCAAACATAATTTGACTGCAGACCTTTAAGCAGCAGTCGCTATCATTTGCTTTTGTCTTAGGATAAATTGCTTATGTAGCAAATACCCCAACAAAGCAAACCATAAACTATTTCGAGAAGCTTTTCACTTTGTGATGTGATAGTTTAAATGATGATAGAGAAACATCCCTTCTGGGTTTCATAAAGAAAATTTTCAACTGTTGGCTTATATATTCAACCTTTTTGAGTAAGGCTATAAATCGAGGAGTCACTTTAAGAAGACAGAACCAATCCTTACCACTTTTGGGGTAGCTATGTTGCCTCTAGTGTTCTATAGGTAAAAAAAAGTGGTGTTCAAATGTCTTGTAATTATGTGTCTTAAACTCTTGCAAATTTCATATTTTTTCTTTTTTCTTTTTTCCTTTATCCTCCTGTATTGTAGGTGTACAGGACCAATCAGTGTGCTGGCGAGTTTGTTGTGACCTTTCCTCGTGCCTATCACTCTGGATTTAACCAGGGATATAACTTTGCTGAAGCTGTGAACTTCTGCACTGCTGACTGGGTGTGTTCTTTTGTGTATGTTTGCTCTGTCTCTGCTAGGTCACCTTTGCAAGAAGGGTGTTAGTGACTTTCTTATCTGAAGAGTAGTCTTTTATGTTACATAGTATGTTTTATGTTTATAGTTCCTGGTACAACAGTTAAAGACTGATGCGAGTTTCCATTACACAAAAGAATTTTGATTAGCACACAATTTTAAGCTGTTTCAAACTGAAACTTTGGCATGTCGTATTCCTTTTTAGGTATTGATTTAACCAAAAAGTAACATCTCACAGTACCTTTAGCTAGTGTTTGTGATGCCTCTTTCTTAATTTGATACAGATCAATGTACTGTCTTGAACAGCTGTTGTCATTTGAATGTTGGAGGTAGGCATATAACAGTCCTTTGTTCTGCTTTATGCCAGCTCATTGCACCTTTTAATCACAGACTGGTAGGTGTTGGAAAGGACCTCTAGAGATGATGTAGTCCAACCCCCTGGCCAGAGCAGGTTCATCTAGAGCAGGTTGGACAGGAATGCATCCAGGTGGGTTTTGAATATCTCCAGAGAAGGAGACTTCACAGCCTCTCTGGGCAGCCTGTTCCAGTGCTCTGTCACACTCAAATAAGTTTTTCCTCATGTTCAAATGGAATTTCCTGTGTTCCTGTTTGTGCCCGTTGCCCCTTGTCCTGTCAGTAGGCACCACTGAAAAGGGCCTGGCCCCATCCTCTTGACACCCATCCTTTAGAAATTTGTAAGCATTGATGAGATCCCCTCTTGGTCTTCTCGTCTCAAGACTAAACAGACCCAGGTCTCTCAGCCTTTCCTCATAAGAGAGATGCTCCATTCCCTTGATCATCTTAGTAGCCCTCTGCTGGACTCTCCTCAGTAGTTCCTTGTCTTTCTTGAGCTGGGGAGCTCAGAACTGGACACAGTAGTCCAGATGTGGCCTCACCAGGGCAGAGTAGAGGGGGAGGATAACATCCCTTGACCTGCTGGTCACGCCCTTTTTAATGCACTCCAGGATACCATTGACCTTCTTGGCCACAAGGGCACATTGCTGGCTTCTGGTCAACTTGTCCATCAGGACTCCCAGCCTATAGTCATATCAGAGCTTTTTCTAATATCCATGCCACACCAGAGCCTAGCTTATGTGGATTCTTCAGTAAGTTGTCAGAAGTGTGTCCTATCGCTGTCCAGGGTGTACAATTGGAAGGTAAGATCTCATCTGTAGTTTATCTATATCTTAACTTCTGTTTTGTTACATTCAAATATGAATTCTAGTCTCTAATCAGAGAATTTTATTCACTCATCAGAGAAATTGTCTGCAGGATTGAAAGTTTCTCAGTTTTCTTCTTTTCTCCTGTGCTCATGATGTAATCTGTGCATAAAAACTGTTAAACTCACACTAGCCATGTGAAATTTTCTTTGCTTATGCAAAATATAACTAAAAATCTGTGTAGCAAATTCATCTAGCATTTTATATTCTTTGCTATAAAAGGGACAAAATGAATGGTGTCATTTTTGGTTAACTCTAAGCATCTTGGGTTACATGTGTAAGTCCAAGCATAGTAGTATCCAGAGGGCAATGCAGTCACCTTAGCATAGACCAGATGACTTTTGGTGCTGCTTTCTTTCCACTGAAAGTAAAAAGAGCTTAGGATAGCTCTTAAACTTGTGTCTGAATATTAAGCACATAACCTTATGGCAGATGCCCCCCCAACATGGATATCATCTTTTGCATCATCTGTGCATGATTCAAGGCGGTTATAATTTACTCTGTCCCATAAGATACAACTCAATTTCTTGCCAGGTTTTGTCAAAGGTAGGAAAGTAGGAGCTAAGAGATCTTGAAATGTCTTTTCCCGAAATGATAGATGTTGGTTTTTTGTAGCTTCCCATTGGACGTCAGTGTGTGAGTCATTACCGAAGGCTAGGACGTCATTGTGTTTTCTCCCATGAAGAGCTGATCTTCAAGATGGCTGCAGATCCAGAGTGCTTGGATGTTGGACTGGCTGCCATGGTCTGCAAGGAGATGACTCTAATGATAGAGGAAGAGACACGGTTAAGGGAGTCTGTTGTACAGATGGTGAGTAATAAGACAGCTCTCTTACTTTGCTTGCAAAAGGAGTTTTGCTTCCCCCTCCCCCCACCTGGATTAGAGTTTTTAGCAAGTGTTTTTTTTTTTTTTTTTTTGTTAGGGAGTATTGATGTCTGAAGAAGAAGTGTTTGAACTGGTTCCAGATGATGAGCGTCAGTGCACAGCTTGCAGAACCACGTGCTTCTTGTCAGCTCTTACGTGTTCCTGTAATCCTGAGCGTCTGGTGTGCTTATACCATCCGTCTGATTTATGTCCATGTCCCATGCAGAAGAAGTGTCTAAGGTATAAGGGATTTTATTTTTTCCCTTCTTTCTTCTATATTCAATAGTTTTCTGGAGACCAGTGACCAAAAAAGACATTCAGCCACACTTCTCTTTTCCTTTATTTAAGGAGTATTTTTATGCTCTTTGCTTGTTTCTTCGTTCCAAGGCAGTACGTATTATACATGTTCTGTCTTTCTGGCCTTGTTGTAGCTGGAAAAACTTAATATAAACAATATCCTGGCTTTTGTATGGACATTAATACCCTTTCTGTATTTTCTTTCTGTGTCTCCAGGTACCGGTACCCACTAGAAGACCTTCCTTCTTTGCTATATGGAGTGAAAGTTAGAGCACAGTCTTATGACACTTGGGTCAGTAGAGTTACAGAGGCTCTGTCTGCCAATCTCAACCACAAGAAAGGTCAGACTTCTGTTGTTCGTAGTAGGATGTACTGAAACTCCTACATTTATTCTGTGTTCTCATTTAATGAGAGAAACACTGTGTATTGTCTAGTGGAAAAAAGAAATGAGCTAATCTGAGAGTGTAATGCAACTCATCACTGTGCATTTCAAACTGAACTAGCCAGTTGGAACCTTGGTTGAAGGCCTTTGAAGTAGCCTAAAATATCTTCTTTTTTTTGCATACAAATCATTTATATACTGTTATTACAGATGTGATCGAGCTGAGGGTAATGTTGGAGGATGCTGAAGACAGGAAATATCCAGAGAATGATCTTTTCCGTAGGCTGAGAGATGCTGTGAAAGAAGCAGAGACCTGTGCTTCAGTAGCACAGCTGCTTCTGAGCAAAAAGCAAAAACACAGGTAGGACAGGCATTTTTTCAACAGTTTTGATCTGTCTGGTTTGTTGCTTGATTGGACCTGGAAATGTAAGAACCCTGAGGTCTCACTGCCTACTAACTTCTCTCAGTGTTTCCTGCCCTTAGTGCTGCGACTCACTGAGAGATAGAGGAGGCAGATACAGTGACACAAAGGGCCAAAGAAGTGGAGTTGGTTGGAGTGTGTTAAACATACTTTTTTCAGCTGACTTATGTACTGAAATGTGAAATCCTTTGTAGAAGTTATGTGTTTGATCGCTGATCAGGTATTTCTCTGAACGTGCGGGAGACTTGTAGGGAAAGACAGCTAGCGAAAAAAATGTAATGAAACTAAGTCTTGATGGGAATGTTTGTATTTTAGGTAGCATGGCTGAGTACATAGCTTAAAGCTATGGAAAGAAAATGTGTTAAAACATTGGATTACAAAGCAAAATGCTTGGAAAGTAGGAAACACCAATTATGGTTGGTGAGGCAAGCACAGTTACATCTTCTGGTACAGCATTTCTCAAAACTATTTGTAATTTTGCCAGCGCGATGTTTCAGAGGGTGTCCCTTCCCACAGTGGTATCTCTTGGTGCATAGCACCCTGTTCACTCTCACAGAGGGGTATTGGAGGCACAGCAGGTCTGGTGCAGCCACCACTCCTCACTGTCGTAGCTAGTCAAAGCCTGCGGTTTTCTTTCCCCCCCTGTGAGTTTTAGATAGTGTGTAATTATATTTGATCATTAATCTAAATCTTATTCTTACAATTATATATAAGTCCATAGGTTGAAAGATTGAATTTTGTTTTTCTTCAATGTTTCTGTAGTAATAAAATGCAGTTTCATTAGCAGGGAACAACTCTTCAATGTTTAAAATCTGTCCTGCTTGTGAAATTGCTGTGCCTGTCAGTGATGCGTATACCAAGCGTTTCATTTGTGCAGTGTGTCACTTTTAAGTCTTCTACTGCATTCAGCAGGCTTGTGATACTTGCTGTGAGTGATATTTAATGGAAATGTCTTTGCAGAACACATCGTACTCAGTAGCAGTCTTTTGCTGTTGCAAGGCCAGTTGCAGCAGTGCTCTGGCTACAAGAGAGAGCACTCTAGAAAATAAGACTTCTTTTCAGAGCTTGTTGCTGTTACATACCTGAGATGTCTTGTCAGTGCCTGTCGTGGCAGTCAACTTCTAGAGCTGCCTAAAGCAAGCTTTTTGGAGCTATGTTCTCTTACCTATCTGGAGCAAACCCAATTTGAAAGTCATCTAGACATTCCTACCTCTGAAAAGCAGCATAAATTATCTTGAAGATGCTTAGAGAAGTTACATTAAATTTAGTTTTCAAGATTTTGAATTCTTGTGGAGTTTGGGTTTTTTGAGTTCAAGTAATGGAATTTTTTTGTAACTTTTCAGTAATCTTTATAGCTTTCTGTCATGGAAGTAAACCTGGGGATTATCATCTTCTTTCTCACATAACATTGTTTAATTATGTGCATTCATACAGCAGACAGAGCCAAGATAGTGGAAGGACACGGACCAAGTTAACTATGGAGGAGCTGAAAGCATTTGTACAGCAGCTGTTTAGCCTGCCCTGTGTTATCAGCCAGGCCCGACAAGTAAAGGTAAGTTTACATCTGCTCCTTGTATATATCAAAAGTGTCATGCTTTTTACTTTGTTCTTGTTTGGGTTTTCTGGGAGGCAGGTGTGTTTTGGTGGTGTGGTTTTTTTGTTTGTTTGTTTTTGAAACAGATAATACTGCTTGATGTGAAGGGTGGAAGACTTTTTTTTTTTTTTTTTAAGAATCAGTCCTGCACTGGCAGAGATAGATTTAATGGGGTGTTTCATTTCTAGCTTCTAATATAAAGCAAGTATCTGCTTTGCAATATCTGTGGCCTCAAGAAAGGGATAAAATACTCTGGGTACATCTAGATCAGTGTCTCCCTGCTTTACTGGGTAATCTTGCTGTTGTCATTGAAGTTTTGCTGATGACATGTTGCTGTCTGTCCATAATGGAATAGTAATGTGTATTTCCTGCTCATTCTCCTGCTCATTTGCAGTGTCTCTCTACGTGGGCAATGATGGTGTTTTTACTTTTATGCTAGTGTAGTCATAGCAGCTGAAATAGGTAGGGCTCAATTTGGTAGCCTAAGAGTGGATATGTAGTGACCTGTGAGATGCTATAAACTATTGCAGCTGGCCTCTGCCATTCTACAAGAGTATCTTGGCTTTCTTGTGTGGCAGTCTCAGGTGGTGTGGGGTATTGCACATGGCGGTCAGCATTTAGGCAACCGATCAGAACGCTTTACTTGACCATGCATATGCTTCTTAAGGTGCGTGTTGCGGTGGGCATGGTCAGATGTGGTGGTTTCACTGTGGTTAAATCAAGACAAAAGACCCTCCCCACCTGTCACTGTCCAGGTGGACCAGTTTATCTCTCTGAACCAGTTACTCTTATTCCAGCATCTTTAATGCTATCTATAGTGGTGGAATTTGCAGTTAAATCCTACCCTTTACATGTTTTGGTAGAAACTTCTGAAGGTTATATTGGTGTGCTGATTCAAGGGAGAGGGAAATCAGTACCACATTGACAAGTGTTCAGTAAAGACTCCTCAGCCTTGCTTTCCTGGTTACAGCCCCCTTAATCTGTATGCATGGCCTGCATTTCTTGTCCTTCATATATATCTTTGCACCTGTCTTTGAATGAATCTAGACTAATAAGTAATCCAGATCATACTGATTCCCCTGGCTGCTATTATCATTTATCACTCTGGCAGTCGTTCATAGCAAGTGTTTTCAGCAGTAATCTTAATTTGTTTCTGTGTCACTGATGATGAAATGTTAAACAGTGTTTCGCCTACTAACTAACTTCTGGAAAACTCCTTCAAGAAACACCCTTAATAAATAAAGATTTTTTTTTTTTACCTTGAGAAATGGTTCTTGAGATATATGTTAACCATTTATTAACCCACGTACTCTCTGCTGATACAGTTTTAGGAAGAACGTTGTATATTGCTAGATTGAGGTCCTAAAATTCTAAACATAACCACATGTGCAGCGACCCCTCCATAACCAAATGTATAATAGTTAGTGTTTGAGATATCATTGTTGATATCAAGGAGAGACTTTATATTGGATTTTCTTCTTGTCTTTGATATTGGCATATTGTTGCTGAAAACAGATACCTTCAGAAAACTCTAGAACTCCAGGATACAGATTTTCCAGGCCTGTTGACTCTAATTTTTATCCTTCAAAGGTGTTCTTTAATGTGTTTCCCAGCAGCTAATAAGAGTGGAAAGCGCATTGTCATCCTCATATGATAGGAAGATTTTACTACACTTATTTCCAAATACAAACCAGAAATATTTACTAATATTTATTAATGAAATTTTATTATCATCTATTATTAGACCTATAAGGTTGTTCTCGAAGGAGTTCTTTGTTTCTAGTTTATTTAAAACCCACTTCTAATTAAGACATAATTCGTAGATGACAGAGCTGAGAGCATACAATAATTTCAGTACAATAACAGTATTAATTTGTATTTTTGTCTAAGCATTTTCACCCAGCTAGTCTCTCTCTTCTTCCCCTCCAGCCTTAGGAAACTGTTTCTGTTAAAGTACTCTGTGCATGTGTATGTTCTTGAAGCTTTAACATAATCACTAACCAATAAAATAAATATTATCATTTTACTGGTTAGGAACCATAGTCTCTTAGTTTCTGAATGAAGTTAGATAATGATCATTTATGCCTAAGCATTCACTAACTTTCAACATGGCATTTGAATGCAATTATCCATCGTAATGAATTGCAAAATAATTGCCATGTTGGATGATGAGTATTTTCTAACACAAAAGGCATTATTAGTTATTAAACAGTAATAATTTACTGTTGTCACTAAGAAGCATTCAGCATGTGTTCCCTAAATCGAAATCCTTGTAATGTGGATCTTGTTCTTTTTTGCAAATGCCTGCTGGTTTCCAGACAGTCATGAAAAACAGCATCAGACAAAAAGGACAGTAAGCTAAGGGTTAGGAAATGCAGGTCTGGCACCTCATTGTGCCATTGACTTGCTATGAGAAATACCTGTTTTCTTGTAAGACTCAGGACTGAATCAATTGATTGTACTGGTTGAATGTCCTTGAATGAATCTCCTGCAGAGATTCTTTCCTGTCTGTTTGCTTTTTTATGTTTTTTTTTTTTTTTTTTCCTTGCAGTGCCAAAACATGAGGGTGAGGACAACTGCAGCAGTGCAGTTGGATTTCTGTGAAATTGTCCCCTCTCATTAGAGGGTTTTGCATTCTAATTTCTTTCCTTTTTGAGTTAAAACCCAGGTGTGTTTAAGCAGTGGGCCTGCTTAGGAAATAGTAATTTATAACCTGACCATTCTTATTTTAATGATCTTCTGGTATTCATGTCCTCATACAACTCTAGATTTCCTCACCATGTTGTGTTTTGTTGTGTATTACCATCATTACTGTAATGCTGCTGACACTAGATTGAAAGGATGATCTGTTTGCAAAAGTCCCCTTTCCCCCTCCATTTCAAAATTAACGTTGACCAGGCAGTGCTTAATACTCTGTTTTGTTGGTAGCTGTAGTTAGTTGCAATTGTACTATTTTAGGTGCAGAGTTTCATCCACCTAATATACATAGTGTATAAAACATTAAGCCAAATGAGTTTAGGTGGTCGGTTACGAAATGTGTCAGACTTGAAGGCTTGTGACAGACAAGCTGCCATTGCATGTAGAAGCTCTGACTATGGGATGATCACATACAAATTTGCAGCTGACTGATCCCTCAGTCAGCTTTCCCTTTTGATTCCATGGGTGTGTTTTCCTAATTGATTTATACTATATGTTATTTCAGAATCTGCTTGATGATGTGGAAGAATTTCACGAGCGTGCTCAAGAAGCTATGATGGATGAGATCCCAGACTCCTCCAAGCTGCAGGAGTTGATAGACATGGGCTCTGGCCTTTATGTAGAACTTCCCGAACTGCCAAGGCTGAAGCAAGAACTGCAGCAGGCACGGTGGCTGGATGAGGTGAGGTCCACCCTCTTGGATCCCCAGAGGGTCACCCTAGATGTGATGAAGAAGCTGATTGACTCGGGTGTGGGCTTGGCACCACACCACGCTGTAGAGAAAGCCATGGCTGAGCTGCAGGAACTGCTTACGGTCTCAGAGAGGTGGGAGGAGAAGGCCAAGGTCTGCCTGCAGGCCAGGTGAGTGTTCCTTTGCAAACTGTTCTTATAGGTCACACACTTCAGTGATTCTCAGCCTCTGTTGAGGAGTGTGGTGGAAAGGGGCTTTGAAGGTGTAGTGCTTTTTTTTTTTTTTTTTTAACCTCCCAGCAGTTTCATTGTTCAATTGTTGGATTTGAGGTTGATGAGTTGCAGAAGAGTTGATTCCCTGTCATGTTGCACAGTGGTAGGAAGCTGTGAATTGCCGCTGCCTTCATTATTCAATCCCCTCAACAAAAACCACTGAGTATGCTACACAAGACAGCTTCCTGGATGTTAAGGAGTTCTGATGTTGTGCCCTTTTGAGCTTGATTGTGCAGAGTCCATCAGCTTTCTCACCTCTCTTGTTATTTGGTAGCCAGTAGCACCCTCCAATAATAGAGCCATGGTATTCTACACTGCAGTGTAGTGATGAAGTTGCATCACCAGCCTGTCAAATGTATGTCTTTAGTTGACTGGCATTTTGAGAGAAGTCTGGAATTGGGTTTTTCTTACTCTAGACCACGCCAAAGTATGATGGCTCTGGAGGGCATCGTGAATGAAGCAAAGAACATCCCTGCTTACCTGCCCAATGTGCTGGCACTGAAAGAAGCCCTGCAGCGGGCTAGAGACTGGACAGCCAAAGTGGAGGCCATCCAGGTAGGGGTTACAGCAGGGACTGGAATCTTCTGCTTGCATCTTCTTTATTGTGTTCTTTATTCCTAGCCACTCTACCCACAAAGGTGACCTGAAGGAAAACCTTACAGTAGCTCTTAAATGTGCTTACTGTAGTTCGTGTGCTTGAATTTCTTTTTCTTCTTGTGCTGCTGTTTCCCCATTGGCTATCCAATTTCTATTTCCCTTCCTTTTATGCATTTCCTGGGGGATCTAAAAGACAGCAAATTCATTATGATACAAATGTAACTGTTAAAGGGCCTTACTTGGTGTTGAAACTATTCTGCCAGTGGAAATATTAGCTGCAGCTGAAGATATTCTGCTCACAGGTGTTCAGTTTTGGAGCTGGCTATGGAAATGTTCTTGGTTTTGGGGTTTTTTTGTTGTTGTTCTGCCCCAAATGGTGTAGGATTTAATGGCACTGATGGCTGAAATTTTCTATCTGAAATAGATGAAGTTATGATATTGTTAGTTCAGTAGTCCCCCCTTCTATTGCTCTACCCACATAACTTGATTCAAAAGGGACATGGCTTCTGTAATATTCCTAGGTGCCGATCTCTGGACTGCAACTGCTATTCTCGTATCAGATACTTGTTGGGAACTGAAGTGAGAATCCCAGTTGATTTTGTATCACCCCCCGTACAACTCTCAGATATTGTAGGATGCTGTTAAGCAGACAGCGTTTAAGACAACCATCTAGAAATGAAACATTGTCTTGCTCCATAAGCCAGCTGACCATGGCTGTTAAAATAAAAACTGTATGAGATAGTTTTTAAAACATCAGTAAGATTGAAACCCTGCCCTCCTTTCTTATCCTATGGAACTCTGTTTTAGTCAGTGATAAAACAGTGAGTGTATGGCTTGAAATTAAGCTGACCGCTAATAAGATGGTGGAATCATTAGCTTAAAAAAATTTTTTACCCCAGAACGGAAGCAACTACGCATACCTGGAGCAACTGGAGAGCTTGTCTGCCAAAGGCCGCCCAATACCAGTGCGTCTTGATGCCCTGCCACAGCTGGAGTCACAGGTAGCTGCAGCACGTGCCTGGAGAGAACGCACAGGAAGGACCTTCCTGAAGAAGAACTCAAGCTACAGTCTGTTGCAGGTGAGCAACAGGCACTTCTGTGTCAGCCTTCAGAAACTGATCTTGATGTCCCTCCATGGTCTGGAGGGAGCAGCTGGTTCAATTACAAAAGATTACAGCTCCTTTTGAGAATAGAATAGAATAAAATTAAAAGCTTCAGCTGTTCTCAGGTGAAAAGAACGAGAAAGGCAGAAAGTCTGTTTAGCTAGTCTTGTTTTATGTATAGACAATCTCAACTGTTTCTTTTGAAGAAACAAATTAAAATTCTTCTTTTGGGGAGGGAAAGAAAAGGAGTTATCTTTTTGTGTAATTGTAGAAATGTAGGCCTGAAATGGACATAGAAGCTGTCTTTAATTAATGAATGTTTTAACTTGTTCCACTGCTTAAATTCTAAGAAAATGGATTAGATACTTTACAAGCTGTTTAACTGTATGAAAAATTAAGTCAGCTACTGTTTATTTCACTTCAATTAATGTAGTCACTGTCTTTGTTTTATAAAGATCATTCATGTGTGTGAAGATTTATCATATCTACTTGACAGAGTTCCCTTTTCTAGGGAAAACAATTCCAGTTCTTTCAACACTTTCTTGTAGGCTGTATTTTTCATACTTTTATCTTGTTGCTGTTCTCTGTAGTTTGTCTTTACTTTTCGTGTGATGTCCAAAACCAGACAGAATCCTGTCACTATGGCTTCCCTCAGGCCATGTGAAGTGCAATAATTACATCTTGTGTCTCAAAGGGGATACTGCTGTTTAATGTTTCCTAATGGGGTCTGCCCCTGCTGCAACATCACACTGATTTCTGTTCAGTTTACGATGCACTGTAGGTACAAATTTTTCTTTTCCATATTTTTCTGCCTAATTTACTATATTCTGGTTTTGCCTTTCACTGTTTTCCTAAATGTATTAATTGAATTTTTCTATATTTAATTTAATTTGCTAGATTCTATATTTAAGTATACATTCCAACTAATGAAGGATTACTTAAAATTTAATTCTTGTCCTTAAAAGCGCTTTGCAGGCTTTCATGTTTGATATTAAAAAGCTTGTAGCGTATTTTTCAGTTTTGTTTCAGCCACCAAATTGCTGATGTAGGTAGGAAATCATGGCAGATCTTTAAGACTTGCAATTGATGAAAGCGCTTGAAGTGAACGTTAAACTACTGATATCTGTGTACAGTATTTCAACTAGCTATATGTATGATAACTTAATCCGAACATAATTTTTAATTTAATTATGAAAACAGTGGCTTTCAAGTTGACCTGCTACATCACTGTGGTGCTGATTACATTCACATTCCAGATTTAGGAAATACTTGTATCCTTTTCTGTTCATTTCTCTTCTTCCTAGCATTAATTGGCAGATATCAAAGACTTTAGATTGCTGAGTATTTTTTTCTCTCTGGTGACTCTGTTGTAATGCCTTTATTAGATGTTCTCATATATGTTCCTGAAATCATAACATTATAGATTAGAACTTTTTTTTTCTGTTCTTGGCATCCTTGGCTCTGACAGTGTAAGTTTTCTTGGTGATTACAGGTTCTGAGCCCTCGAACTGATATTGGTGTTTATGGGAGCAGTAAGAATAGGCGGAAGAGGGCAAAGGAGTTGATGGAGAAGGAAAAGGAGAAAGATCTTGACTTGGAATCCCTAAGTGAACTGGAGGATGGGCTGGAGGAGGCCAGGGACACTGCTGCTGTGGTAAGGAGCAAATAAAGGCACTGTCTCTTGATATGTGGGTTTGTCGCTAATCTGTGTAGAAATCTTACAGGCGAACTGATAAATGAATCTGAGACGAATATCTCATATTATGATGTTTGACCCAAGAATATAGTTTAGCTTTAATTGCACGGAAAGTAGAGGGAAGCACGGTTCAGAGTGTGTTTGTATTTAATATGTATTGGGCTACGTGTAAGACAATTGGTCTTGCGTTAGTATCTGTGGCTGTTCATCTAATATTATTAACATTATTGAAATCAGATCAAAATAATGTGGAATGAGCCACAGCTCTACCTTAAACACTACGAAGACTTATTTGGTTCGGTTGATACTGAGGGCAGTCTGTACATGCTTGGTCATAGCAACTGGGCTGGGGGGAATGTTATATTTGATTCCTCCTTGTTGGGAGGAAATTGATGCAACTTATCAGAGGATTTTGCTGTCATCTGGCTGCCCTTTCTCTGGGAACAAAGAAAATACGTACAAGCTCATTAATGTGGCTTGTACACAGTCCATTTTACTTTAGTATGCTTTGTTATAGTTACATGAACGGAGACACTGAGGAAATGCAAGTTGCTCCAGGAAGATACGTGGTCACTCAGGTGCTCCTGGTGCTGAGTCAATGTTGAAACAATGCTAAGCTGCGTTGTCTTGGTACACAAATGGACGGAAGCAATTCTGACTTCTTTCCTGGAGTCAAAACCTGTTCTGGTGGCCTTATGACAGATTTAATTATGAACTTCAGAAACTTTGTAGAGATGGAGGTTATCTAATGTTTACATAGAAAGTCAGAAGGACTTCGGAGAGTAATGACTAATTGAGTAGGAGGTGTTTTAGCTAAATTTTTCATTAGGTCACACAATTCCTAAACTTTGGGCTAGTTTAACTAGGAAGATATTTTGATATGATTTTTTTTCTTTTCCTACATTGCTAATAAAATGTGATGTCTCTTAGCTGTGAAGATCATGAACTGTTTTTGTATTTGCTGGGTAGGTGGCTATATTCAAGGAGCGGGAGCAGAAGGAGATTGAAGCCATGCATGCTCTCAGGGCAGCTAACCTGGCCAAGATGACTATGGTGGATCGGATCGAAGAAGTCAAATTCTGTATCTGCCGCAAAACAGCTAGTGGATTCATGCTACAGTGTGAGCTGTGCAAAGACTGGTTTCATAGTGGCTGCGTGCCCCTTCCCAAAACAAGTTCTCAGAAGAAGGGCTCTAGTTGGCAGGCCAAAGAAGTGAAGTTTCTGTGTCCGCTTTGCATGCGTTCTCGAAGGCCACGGCTTGAGACAATACTGTCTCTGCTGGTGTCCCTGCAGAAGCTGCCTGTACGGCTGCCAGAAGGGGAGGCGTTGCAGTGCTTGACAGAACGTGCCATGAGTTGGCAGGACCGAGCGCGGCAGGCTTTGGCCACTGACGAGTTGTCCTCTGCTTTGGCTAAGCTTTCTGTGCTCAGCCAGCGCATGGTGGAACAGGCAGCACGGGAGAAAACAGAGAAAATAATCAGTGCAGAGCTACAGAAAGCAGCAGCTAATCCAGACCTGCAGGTAGGGATATGGATATCTTGCTCCTTACCGTGCTTGTCCTTCTTCAGTGTGTCGAAATGCGTTATCTTTCTTGGAGAAGCTTGGGGGAGAGGGGAGGGCAGGGCAGTTAAAAGCTGAGAATTAGACATATCAGAATTACTGAGGCTAAGGAGCACTGAATGAAAACTACGTCTGGCTTCAGTCAGTTACATGCTGCTCCAGGAATGTCTGTTGCTTTGTACTCATTGTCAATTGCAACTGCTGAAGGTGCTCATAAGAAATGTCAGTTCAGATATAACAGCTGGCTAAGGGCCTGAAGATGTGTAAAGCAGTGGCTACTTTGGTGTCCAAATGCCATTTCCCTCTTGACATAATCAAAGGTCTCAATATTTGTGATTTCTCAGGGATTGTCATTCTCAGGCATTTGGTGTCTTGTTAGTAAATTTTCACGAGGACTATAGGCAATCACTGGTACTTCTATGGCTGATGTCTTCATCTTGAGATTGAGACCAGTAATCAGATGAAGCTGTGGTGAAGAAGTTTGTACAACTGTAGACTATAATTTGGTATCATGGAGCAGGAGGATCTAGATCTTTCTAGTCACAATTATTCAAAAACATGGGAAAAAAAAAATCTAATAGAACCTTTTCCTTGGTTATTTCCCTATCTTTCTTCATGTCTTGCTGTAACTAGGCTTTTCTGTCACTGTCCAGGCAGTCATCCTCAGGCCAAAAGAACCACTGTGTTCTTTGGTAGTAACTCAGGTTTTTTATAGACTTTACTGGAAATGTTACTGTTTCATTCCCATATTCTGTTTTTCTTTTAGGGACACTTGACTAGTTTCCAGCAATCAGCCTTTAACAGAGTGATAGGGAGTGTGTCTTCATCCCCACGGCAGACTTTGGATTATGACGATGAAGAGACGGACTCTGATGAAGACATCAGGGAGACGTATGGCTATGACATAAAGGTAGGTAATCCAATGTGGCTTGTCTGCATGGAATTAATCCAGAGCACCTGTTTTTTATTAATTCAATTTATTTCAGAATATTTTTCATATCTTAAGCTATCTCTACGTTCTGCTGGGGCTGCTGTTGCAGAACAGGTACTTGTTGATTTTTACCTGAATGCCTCAGCTCTGGACTATTGGGAAGTTTTTTGTAATGCTTTTATTCAGAATTTCCAAATGTCCTGTTGTTGAGTTTCAAAAAGTGGTTTTTAGTGTTAAGGAAAAAGATATACTTTTCAAGGGATTTGTATTTATAATACCAGAGAGGATGAACGTTGTCTTTATGCCCCATTCAGAGATATTATGAATCATAAATATGAGTGTCTATATGGAGAGCTCTTCAACAGTTTTTGCTACAGCAAAAAATTAATCTTTGAAAACTGCATGCCCTGTGAGAAGTTTCCTGATGCCAGAGCTTCTTTCACATTTTCATACCTTTCTAATGATTCAACCCTCATATAAAGGAGGTGCATCTGTTCAATTTTGGATGTGTGGAAATATTCAGGACTAGATGTTTGGATCATGTTGTAAAATTAGTGACTGGATTCAGTTCAGAAGTTGTAACTGCAGTTAGATTTTAAAAATGTTTTAACTAGAGAAGAACGCTCATGAGAAAAGCCAGTTGTATAGATAGCCAAGTGGTTTCAGTGTGATGTAGTTCGCTTCAGAACTTCTGAAATGTCCTTTTGATGTATGTAGAGACAAAAGCAATGCCACTGTTTCTTCTTGTGCAGTGGTTTCTTCTTAGCCGTAGTGTCATATCTAACTTAAAAGATGCTAACTTTAAAGACAGTATGGTCATGTAATTTCTTCTGAGGCAGAATTTCTGGTTTATAAAGGGTCAGCAAATTTTCCAGGTATGGTTTGCCTCAGTCTCCTATTTTTAGTATTTTGTTTCTAAGCAGCTTTACGCAAATACACACATTTGTCTTACAGTCCCCTGTGAAATGCCAACAAGAGTACATTGCAATGGGATGTTGCAGCTTTTAATTAAATTAGTTTTATTAAAAAAAAATTCCAAACTGTTCTTTGCATCAGAAGCCATAAGGCATTTCTGAAAGATGTGGTGTTTTCTGAGGCTGTGATAAAGCATATGTCAAGAAAGATGGCATATGCTTGTCAGGATCTGAGGTTTTTACAGGAGTGTGATTTAATTTGTTTAATCATTCCGTTGTTATGATTTCAAAATCTGTTACTTACCCTTTTGATTTGGATGTCCATCACTATATGTAACTGTAAAAACCTAAAAGTAAAAATTTGTCAAAGCAAAGCTGATAGGGACCAGAAATATCTTTTGTTAGATCAGCTAACATGGTTGGAATAGAACACAAATTTTCAGGCGACCAAATTCTTTAGGTCTAAACTAGAAGCAGCAAAGTTCCAAAGATACAGCAAAGTTGCTAAAACTTTAACTATTTTTATACTCTTGGCTTTTGAGGATTGGTTGGGGTTTTTGTGTTTTGGGTTTTTTTTTTGTTTGGTTTTTTTTTTTAGTTTATGTTCTGTAAGCATTTTCTAGTGGAGTGATGTTTTTTAAAAAAAAAAGTATATAGATTGTGATGCCTCATATATGAATTTGTTCTTAATAACTTCTTGTGGATGCTGTAGAAGTAATCCTCGGATACCTAAGGGTCCATAAACTATATTTCAAAAACCAGTGTCTTTGGTATCTCAAGTACAACAGTGGTCACAATAACACATTTGAAAAGGCCTATTTGATTGTATTGGGCTTCTTCTAATTAAAACATGATTCTTGCTGGCAAATACTTCATTATGAGTGCAATAGCTAGACTTGTTTTAAGACTTATTCCAAGCAGTCAGACTGATTCACTGGTCAAGTTTACTGTAAATTTTCTTCACCTTTTATTGCCTTCATTTTTGTCTCACGTATTTTTTCTCATTTCTTTGCACCTGTGTTGCCTATAGCCAACAAATGGTGATGTCTTTTTATTAATTTCCCTATTAGTCCTGAACTTCCTCTAATCTAGTATAATATGATATCCAGAACAAGATATTGTACTCGATATAACCATTACTATGTAGGGAGAAATATCTTCCTCTTTCTGAATATATTTATTCTGCCCCTTCATCTGGGCAACTTGATTCTGAATTTCCCACTTCTAGTTTTGTACTGGAATCATTAGTGTACACTTCACTTCCTTTTAAACGTGTAACTGAAAGCCAGAGAGAGATTACCATTCTTAAATTCCCTTTTTATGTCATGACATGACAGTGTCTGGGTGGTACAATTTCCTGAGTTGGCCATATTGGGACCCACACAGCTAATCTTCAGGTAAATATTGTCAATAACTGCTCTACAGCCTTTCTCTTCTTTTAAGCCAGCTTTTGGGGTTTTATTGTTTTCTGAAAGATTTCAGTTTTACACGGCATGCTAAGTATGTTGAACCTGTTGACCAGTTTCATCACAAATGTGATGGGGTATATAAGTTCTGGAAAGCGCTGTAGATACAGACAGCTGGTTGAGGAGGTTATCCTTCTTAATTTCACCTGCCGGGGTGAGGAGGAAGAGGGGAGAAGTGAGTACTAGTAGACATCAGGGAATCTACTCAGATGGGCTTGCACCTTCTCTGGATTCTCTGCCTAACGTAATGCGAAGTCAAACAAAGCTTCTCTCACTGCTGAGAGATTCCTAATCTCTCTTCTCTTGACGGATCCACCTGCATCTGAAGGCACATGTCCAGTTTCAGTGTGATGCATCCAAAAATCAAGCAGCCGTCCTACACAATGCATTGAGCACAAGCCAATGCTATCATTATTCTGTTCATGGAAATATTCACAACTCTCTCAAGTATTACTGCCCTCTTCCTTTCAGTGTTTGGTCCTATCTTAAAATGGTTTAAGACTGCCATAAAAGTCCCGATCCCAGGGTAACATTTGATTGTTTGCCATTCTGTGGTCATCCATCTGTTCACAATTTGTTGCTGTGCAGGAGTACACATTGTTTTTTCCTCACCTGTAAGATCTTTAATAATTTCTTTCTATAGTAACCATTATTTACTCAGTATACCCCTTCTTTACTAAAGATACCATTCTTTATGGTCTTGCGGTCACATTTTGCAAGCAAAAAAAATCTGTAGGCTAAGAGTAATGACTCTTGTCATTATGTTGACTTCAAGGACCGTACATGAGTGACTGCTTAGTGAGGAAACCTGTCAAGTGTTTCTTACAAACTGGCTATAAATCTATTGACCTGTCTCCATACAGACATCCACTGTTTAAGTAGGGATGTAACTTCTACCTTTCGCATACGGTCTTGGTGTCTCTGATGGGGTGCTTAAAAATAGGATTTTAGAAACAGCGGACTGGCTGGTCTTAGTAGAATTTACTTTGAAGTAGGTATTTTCTGGATCCAGATGTTGCATGTTTTCTGTGGGTCTTTTTCAGGACAATGCCAGTGTAAAATCTTCTAGCAGCTTGGAGCCCAATTTATTTTGTGATGAGGAAATCCCCATTAAATCAGAGGAAGTGGTGACCCACATGTGGACTGCTCCCTCATTCTGTGCCGAACATGCATATTCGTCTGCTTCTAAAAGCTGTTCTCAAGGTATTTGATTTTCTATACATTGAGATAAAATTGAACAGATAGCTGGGATGAGCAGTCAGTAAGGAGGGGAACTGCTGTTACCTGTGCTAGTTGTAGAGGATATGTTGTCCGTAAGAAGGTACGGTAGAATAACATTGCAGTTGTTTCCTGGTGTCTGATATATAAACCTGTGTCAATGTTTTTTTTCTTGGGATTGTCTCCCTTCTTAGATTGTTGTTGTAAAAGGTATGCAATTTCTTTTGGGTTTGGTATCTTCCTTTTATCCTTATGTGTCTTGCCTCCTGTCTGAAAGGTTCTAGCACTCCAAGGAAGCAGCCTCGGAAGAGTCCGCTGGTACCTCGCAGTTTGGAGCCCCCTGTATTGGAGCTGTCACCTGGAGCGAAAGCTCAGCTAGAAGATCTAATGATGGTCGGAGATCTACTAGAGGTATCGCTGGATGAGACTCAGCACATCTGGCGGATTTTACAGGCTACTCATCCACCCTCCGAGGACAGGTTCCTTCATGTCATGGAGGTATGGAACTTACGTTCTAGTATAGAAAAAAAAACCCAACATGTTATTTTGGTGTTGGGTTTTGTTTTTTTTTTTAATATAATCTTGGGTAGTTGAGAGCTTGGTTATTTGGCATGTTTGGATTTCAACCAGGGAATAGTAGATTCCAGAAAATAGCAGAATAAGAGATCCAAAAATTCAGTCCTTGATCACTGATGCTGTAGCACTGTCCTCCACAGTTAACCATATTTAGAACAGTTTTCTCAGGCAATTCCATATGCAGACCTTATTTTAAAAAGGTAAGGTTAGGGAAGGAAATACTGTTCTTGATTATGCTCAGAATCAGAACTGATCTGCAAAAGAATTACAGGAAACATTTCGGAAAAGGGAAAGTCTGCACTTAGCTTATGTAACTTGATACTTGTATTTTGCTGAACTTCCATTGTTACTGGGAAAATAAAACTTTTTTTAATAAAACACGATTTGGTAATGCAGGTAATAAGATTCCTGTTCTTCCTCAGAATAACAGAGATAGCAATTTTTTTATTAATATACTGTGAAGATGTGCTGATCTCTTTACTCAGCTGACAGTGGACGAGGCAGGCTTATCTGCTGATTCTAAGGTCTAGTCCAAATCACTTAGCCTCTTTCATGGAGTGGCTTGAGGGGTGTGTGCGAGTGAGGGGGTGTGCTGGAAGACAAGGTAAACTCTTGTGTTGAAGAGCTGTACTGGAACCCATCCTTTTGCCATCTGTCAGCTGAAGATGGGGGTCATTGTGACCACGTCTAGTTATGGAGTATATGATTGCTATTTGAGTTACTGAACTGGACAGGAAATATATTGAATATGGTTCTTTCTTGACTTTTTAGTAGTTTACACTAAGGTGAGATGGAAGGTTACATTCTGTGAACAGGGAGGTTAGATGGGCATATTAATCAGCTGTCTCATTTTCTGAGTGCCATCCATATACAGTGGATAAATCAAGGTGTTGCCAAACGGCCATCAGTTGGGACAGTAGTTTAAAGCAGACCCTGCCTCTGAAGAGGTACTGCTTTACCATGTTTTCACCCAAGTAATTCACTTAAGCTTAATGCTTTTTTAATGTGATGGATTTGGCATGGAATTGATTGAAGAACAGTTTGAATGCCAGCAAATAGCAATTCATAAATAATATGCCAAACTGTTACATTGTTAAGCACAGCGCTTTTTGGGGGTGGTGGTGGTAAGAGATAGGGTATATGTTAGGACGTTTTCTGGTTAACCCTTATGAATACTTGTTTGACCAGAACTACTCATTTTGAATTGAATACCTTTCCATGTCTATTTACATGCAAAATAGACACTCTCGTAAAATAATGTTCAGAGGATTTGTTTTAGGGTGGAGTAGCTATATTGAGTAATGTACAGTAAGCACTCTTTACTGGCTTATAGTATGTCCTTAGTCTATTAATAATTATTAAGGCTAAAGTATATAGCTGGATTAACTGAAATTGAGTCAGTCCTATTTGTACAAAGGAGCTATATATGTGAATCTTTCAGATATACATAGGACTTGTCATTGTGGATGCTACCTGCAGTGACAGAGCTTGCCAATTTTAAGCCCCCTTTCTGATCTGAATCTGCCGTTTAAGAGTTGTTAATGATGCCAGAATATTTACAATATGTGCCAGTTTGGAAGCTATTCAAATAATGGATCTGTTACTTTCTTCTCTTGCTTGAGTTAATGATACATTTTAGGAATTCACAAATTGCTCTTTCTTAATCTCCAGAATAGGAATTGCTTTCTCTCAAAAATAATTACAGGCAAGACTGACCTAGGATGAAAAATAAGCAAGAGCATCTAACGCATGATTAAGCTTCTCAAATTTTATTAAAAAGCAATGTGAGAAGGGAGCTGTAATTATTGCTTATTCTGCTTCCTTACCCTTGCTGATGATTTACTTTTTTCACTGGGCATTTTTGATTCATTTTGCTTTGACACAGTTGATACCACTTACGATTTTTTTTCTATTTGAAAACAAAGTTGAGCCCCTTTTTGTTTAGCATTTGTAATAGCATGTTGTTGAATAGGTTTCTTCATACCATGTCAAGCTGATGGCAGAGGTAAGTACATCTCTCAAACCACTGGTTTGCAGTATATGGAAATTAGCGTGAAAAAAATAATAAATCTCTCTTCACCTTTTCTGTGAAGGATGACAGCATGGATGAGAAACCACTAAAAATGAGAGGGAGAGACTCTTCTGAGAGGAAGCGGAAACGAAAGCTGGAGAGAGCAGAGCAGTTCTTTGGAGATATGAAACAAAAATCTAAAGAGCTGAAAAAACTGGAAAAACCCAAGAAGAAGAAGCTAAAGCTCACCATGGATAAGACAAAAGAACTGAACAAGCTGGCAAAGAAACTAGCTAAGGAAGAGGAGCGGAAGAAAAAGCGAGAGAAGGCAGTTGTGGCAAAGGTGGAACTAGCAAAGGAGAGCACAGAGAAAAAAAGAGAGAAGAAGGTTCTAGATATTCCTTCTAAGTATGACTGGTCAGGAGCGGAGGAGTCAGATGATGAGAACGCTGTATGTGCTGCACAGAATTGCCAGAGACCCTGCAAGGACAAAGTGAGTTTTTGCTTAGTTCGGTTGTAGGCAATTCCATGTGAAGTCAAAAACCCCAGTAAAATTTAATAATAAGGTTGAACAGCACAAGCAACAGAAGTAGTGTGATTGGAAATGAAAGAGGATTGAGTAGTACTTGGGCAGGTACGCAGATGCTGTAGATAAAACTATAGAACTTTCTTATTCTCTTAGATGCTTTAAAACAGGAGAAAGTGCTGGAAAATCAGAATTTGGGGAAAAAGTACTCCATCTTGGTTGGGAAGTTTAACCTCTTCAAGCTGTGTAATTTTTTTGCTGGCTATACAACACGCATTGTCTGATTCAAAGAATCAATGCTGTGACTCACTAGAAATGTTCCTGACTTAAGCGTGTTTTTAAGCAAAAGTGGGGGATGTTTGATACTCCTAAATGCAGTAAGTTTTCTGTATTTCTTGCATGCAGTCTGCGAATGGTGGCGTTGCAGGCTGAGGTATCTACGAACTGCAGTGCTTCACTTTTTCGGTGGAGATAAACAATCAGTGATTTTTAGACCTGGTTGGATTACTACAAAAGAAACTTGATCTGCCTCACTCTGTGGTACTACTGCCTGTTCTGATTGTCAGCTTTCAACATGGGCTACTTGATGGTCAAAAAAATTAGTTTTTTTCAGAATGCTTTTTTCTGCTTTCTAGAAAGAAGAAAAAAAACCACTCCCAATAATAACTGTGGGATTGACACTATATTGCACTGTCTTGCACAAGAGAGAGAGTAGGTTCAAATACCAAGGACTTATTTCTTGTTTTGCGAACTTGAAACGTGAAATTCAAGTGTTCATCTGAACACTTAAAAAGACAAGTTAAAAGACCAGTCTTGAAGTCATAATCTTAGACCAAGGTTAGAAATTACACTGGAAGATGAATCTCTCAAAAGATGATACAGTCTTTGTACCACCATTCTCTTTACTTCACAGATGATAATTAGGTTATATTAGTACATCTTTACAGAAATTGAGATTGCAAGAGGGAGGAGAGTGCCTTTAAATTCATATTATAAAGAAGTTTCTATCAAATTTGTCAAACTTGCATAAATGAAGCTGAGTAAAATTCCTGATTGTATAATCAAAGCTTTTAATGGAATAGCTGTCTTTCCATAAGGTTGGGCAGGTTTTTGTACATTCAACAGCTGAATGCCATAGAAGTAAAAAATGGCAGATGCGGGAATGTAATGACTGAAGCTGCAGGTCTTAGTGTCCATTTCTAGTTGCTTTTAAAAATTTGTTCAGGAATAGTTTTCCTACAAACTAAAGCAAAATCTTGAGCTGATCACATTTCTTCCTTTTAGATAGGTTGCCACCACTGTTACTTTTCTAATATATTTTTATTTTTACATTCCTCTGTAAGGTTACAGCAGTAACAAATTTTATAGTTGTACCAGTGCATGCCATTAAAATTAAGAATCTCTGTTCATTATCCTGCTGATCTCAGTTTCTGCCCACTGACTGAAATGAACATGTACGTTTATTCAGGGAGTTACAGAAATCTAATAATGAATCTTTTTTCCTTCTTAAGCTTTAATTTACTTTTCATGCATTTTCTATAGCAAGTTCAGCTCAAAGTTTGAAATATTTTAGCTTAAGTGTTCTGACCCTTTAGATGTACAGTCTGTGTGCATTTTTTTTTTTTTTTGGCATTTGGTGGCCAGCTGCATACCTGATATCTGACTGGTAGGAAAGTAATAAAGCTGCCGATGTCATGTGGCTTTTTTGTGGCCAAAAGCAGTAACCAAGTCCTTCTGTTTTCTGCAATTTTTAAGTTGCAAAAGCTACCACTTGATAATGCAGTCTAAGGGGATATATATAATTTAGGATGTGTACTTGTAGAATCTCATCTATGCTGAAGTAACTGTCCCTGAGCAAGCTCCTATTTTACATGTGTTCCAGTGTACCTGTCTTTTCGTTTGAGGAGAGCCAAGTGCCATATTGCTCAGTAGTAGCAGTGTGCATTTATACTGTTGTGGTCTTGGGGTGGGCAAGTCTTCTTGTAAGAGTGGTGTTTTTTTTTTTGTTTTTTTTTTTTTTAATTAAACTGAAGCAGCTTGTTAAAACAAGCTCTGTAGGGCATTAATTTGTGCCCAAAAGCTTTTTTTGTTCTAGGTATATCAAGTGGATTTAATAGAATTAAATTGTCTTTTCTTCATGAAAACCATGCCTATGTGTCTGTCTTTCTAATGTGCTCTGTGTTGCTGATCTGATCTCTTGCAGGTGGACTGGGTGCAGTGTGACGGTGGCTGTGATGAGTGGTTTCATCAAGTTTGTGTTGGTGTCTCTCCAGAAATGGCTGAGAATGAGGATTATATCTGTATAAACTGTGCAAAGAAGCCAATGCAGGGACCAAGTAGCCCTGCTCATGCACCACCTCCTCCTTTCTTACTGAGCTACAAACTACCAATGGAAGATCTTAAGGAGACAAGTTAGCAACTACTCGATGCCTGGAACTTGTTGGGAAATGGACCACTGAAACCCTACAGAAAGAGAGGGTTTGAAGCTAATGTAGCCACTGAGCTTCACTTCCAAGGATGTACAGACCTGCAGCAGAGTTGGTCCCTTCCTTACAGCTGGCTTCCTTCATGCAATGGGGACGTCAAGGCACAGTGGTACCGACTCATCTATGCAGACACCACCTGATTAGGAGCTCCAGCCAGCGTTTCTTGACTTGAATATTTCCATCTTTGAGTGTGGCTGTGGCTCTGAGAGACTGAGCAAACCCGAGGCTGTTAGATTAGACACTTCAGGGTGTTAGAAGTACATGCTGGCAGTGGAGCTGGCCTGGAATTGGGTGGAGGCTGGAGCTTTTAGGTCTGCGAGGTTACCCTAAGGAGGTGACTTTGGAAGTTATCTTTTGCCTCCCTATGCCAACCAGTGAGTAGGGCAATGTCTTGGGAGAGTTGAGTTGCCTCCATATCCAGGCAGCTAACACTACACTATAAAGATGGGAGCAAGTGGATGAATTTCTTTTTATTTCTTTTGTAGCTAAAGGGCAGAGGAGCTCATGATCTCAGAAATCAGCAAAGGTTCTGTTTACCAAAAAAGAAACCCAACTCTACTCTTCTATGTAAAATGTTTTTTTCCTTAGTGGGGAACAGCTGATCTTCCTGTCCTGAGGAGGGCCAGAAAACATTGATGAAGATGTCTAGCTAGACCAGAGCTTGGGAAAAGCAGAGTGCTTCCCTTTCCACAGGGGTGCCCTCTCCTGTTCTAGGCTTGGCTTAGAGTTCTGCACTCCTGCACATTAAAGTTGTCTGACGCAGGATGGAGCTGGCAAGGAGGTACAGCACCCAGGGCACCAGCTTCTGTGATCTGTACCCAGGGATGGGAAGGAAAGAAGACAGCCCACTTACCTCAGAGGTTACACTGACATGTGCTTCTGTGAAAAGTTTCACTCACAACTATTTCCAGTATCACCAGGCTACGGGCATGGCCTCAAGCGATACCAGCAAGCAGTCTGCAGATACCGTTCGCAGTGCAAATCCCCCTCCCTGCTGGCTTTGCTGGATGTGTACCAGTGTACAATCAGCAACAGTTCTGGTTTGAAGTTGGCCCTGGCTTTGCTAGGGGACCAGAGGGCTTGGGGTCATTCTGGGTGACAGTTGTTTTAGTAAATCCATTTTTAAAGAAGGACTTGTTTTTACTTTTTTCTAAATGTCTCAGACTACTGACTTGTTCTATAAATAGATTATTTTTCTTTGATTTTTTTATACTTACCACTGTTAACCAGCAGCACAGACAGAGGTTCACAAAGCAAAAACCTGCCCGTGGGCTTGGGTTTTTTTACTCCATTCCTTCCTTGTAGTACAAGGAATTAGCAGTTACCTTCCCCATTCTAGCCTGACCAGCTGCCTGTGTTTAAATAGGTAAATACATTTCATGTGCTACCTTTGTGTTTGGGTTTGTTCCTATTAGTGGGGCATCTGCGCCTTAACGACTCCAGTGGATGCTGGCTTTGTGTATGTGAATGTCTGAAGCCAGCCACTGGGCTGTCTTGTCCCCCTCTCCACTCGCTCCCTATTGTGTTTCCATTCTTCTGCAGTTCTAGGAGTGTTGTAAGTAGTGTCCAGTCTTACTAGGAGCTGGATTGGGATTTAAAGAAATATTGACAAAAACAAAAGTGTTCTGTCTTGGCTGTTCTGTGTCCCTTCTCTTGTTCTCTAATATTTGGAAGTTTATTTATCTGGCAGAATTATCCATTCAAAAAAAAAAAAAATTCAGCTCAGGTAGACTAACTTTATTGGTTTGTTTTATTTGTGCCTGCTACCTGGGAAGAGGAAGATGTGCAAAAGAAAAAGAACCAAGATGGAGGGCAGAAGATACAGGGTCATGGGAGCTTTGAGTGCAATTGGGCACAGACTTTTAATTCCTGCTCCTTAAAGACTAATATGGTGTTAAAAGCAAAAACAAGCTGTGGTTAAGCATGTGGCTGAACGGGCACCCTAGCAAGCTTAAAGAGTATTATTTGTTTACTTATTTATGAAGGAGTCTATGCTGTAGCTAGACATACCCTTTTTTTTTGCCTCCAGTTACATTTTTTTCTTCTCAATGTATGCTTAGTTTTGATAAACTGGTTTAAGCAGATGTTACTTTCCTTCAAGCTTTAACTGATGGTACTACATAAATGTTTCCCTATATGGAGTGGATAGACTATCTGTCACAGATGTTTAATCGTTCCAGAAGTAGACTAGTACAAGATTTCTTAAAGAATCCCAGTGTTCTGTATTTTTTCCTGACTCCTAGAATCCGTGACACAACAGGGAAAATATGGTTAGCGTATCCTGTTAGCCACTGAGCATATCCTCTTAACCATTCCTGCATTCTCTGTCATGATAAAGTCATTGTTATGTGTAATTACCATCAACTGGAAAAGAGATCTTTTAGTAAATCTGCATTGAATGTTCCTGTTTCTCTGAGTAGAAGGTGTGGTGGAGAATATTAACAGTAGCACTGGTTACAACGAGAAGGAAACAAACAGCTGTACGATACGATGGTCAATCATTCTGCTTGTAACAAGCATAGAAAAAGAGTAAACAACAAAGAAATGTGCAAATAATATGCAAAAGGTCACATTTTTAGTAGCTGTTTTTCATATCACATGGAGAGGGTCTTTATTACACTGTTGAAAAGGGGTTGCCACACTTTTTCTAGTTACGGATGTCTCATCTGCTTTCGGGTAAGGTGTTCATAAACCTAAGACCATTATTAGCTTTACATCTTATTGTTTAAGCTTATTTTTTAAGAGCATAATTCCTCTCAAAGGTTTGCTGATAGTATGAGCTTGTGAATAAATGTTAACTTTTGGAAAAATCTGTAGACATGTAGTTAGTGATTGAAGAACTTAAAGCTGTGGTATTGTCTCCAGATCTTGGGCGTTTGAATTTTTATAAAAATGTACGCAAAGCAGCAAGCCAAAGTTAAGCTAAGGAAATAATTTTCCTACAGGTCTGCTACAGCTGTAGGAAAAATCTCTCATGCTTTGGCGACAAAATCTCAGTATACACAAAATCTTAGCTCGTGTATCTAGAAAGGTACATGTCTTAATGCTATATTCTACAAAGGATGCTAGCCACCGTTCATGTTACTTCTCTTCGTGTGGCTGACACAAAAGGTCAAAGAAATGACCTGAGCTGTTGCGAGGAACTAAAAATGGCCAGGACTTGAGTTGTAAATCCTACCCAAACCATGCAGTTTCAAGCTTCTTTTTTTAAGAACCAGGGCCTGGAACTGGGTGGCTTTACTGGCGTAGAGATCAATGTCACTCCTGAACTTCAGTACTGTTACTTGTAGGATTTATGCTTTTGACAGATCATCTGTACCTGAATGCTTGTGCAGCCTGGACTATTTGATAATGAGGGCTTAAGGTAAAATTGATATTATGGAAGTTATCTTAAGGGGTTGGAATGCAGTCGCACAGCATAAGATAACAAACAGATGCCTGTGTGTTTTGTTAGCCACACTGTGAAGCTTGCATTGATCTTTTCAGTTTTAGAATCACAGAGTAATTTAGGCTGGGAGGACTTCCGGAGGTCATCCGGGTCAACCTCCTAACCAAAGCAGGGATGACTTTGAAAGTAGGTCAAGCTTTTCAGGGCTGTGTCCAATCAGGTTTTGAGTATTCTCAGGGATGGGCATTCGACAACCTCTCTGGCTTCCCGTTCTGTTTTTGTAGCATCTTCAATGCAAACTTTTGTCTGATGTACAGTCAGATGCTCACTTGCTGTAGTTTGTCTTTTGCCTCTTGAAGAGTCTGGCTCCATATTTTCTGTAACGGTCCATTAGGTAGTTGAGTGCAGGTCCTGCAGCCTTAATTTCCAAGCTGAACAAACCCAGCTCAGCCTCCTTTGGGCCATGTCACGTGCTGCAGCATTCTAACAATCTTGGTGGTCCTCAGCTGGACTTGTTTCATGTTTGTCAATGTCTGGTTTTGTACTGAAGAGTCCAAGCTGGATGTGGTACTCCAGATGTGGCTTACAAGTATTTAATAAAGGGGGAAAATAACTTCTTTTAACTTGCTGGACGTGCTTTTACTATGCAGCCTGGTAGAGGGTTGGCATTTATAGCTGCAAGGGGGCACACTGCTGACTCCTATTCAATGTGTCCACCATTAGCCCCAGTTTCCTTGGTTAATTATTTCTCAGATGCAGGACTGATGAACTTAACAGATTTTCCATCAGCACATCACTGCAGCCAGTCAAGAGCCAACTGAATGGGAGCCCTCTCCCATGTTTTGGGTTGTCCTACACCCATCATTGGTGACATCTGTCAAGTTGATGAGAGTGCGTTCTATCCCATCACCCAGGTGGGTAAGACATAAGAATATTGTCTCCAGTACCAACCCCTGAGGTACTCCACTTGCAGCTGGCCACCTTCTGGATTTCAAATCATTGACTACTGAAGTCTGAGCATAGCAGTCCACCCCATTTTTCATCCCCTTGCAGGTTGTCCATCCACTCTGTAAGTGTGTTTTTTATGTAAATCAGGGTAAAGAACCACGCTCTCCCCTCATCCATAGGACTTATCATGGAAGGCAACCACATTGGGCCAGCACTGTAGTGGTGACTATTGCCAGTCATGTTATCCCTCGTGGGCCTGGATGTGGCTTTGAGGAGGATTTGTTCTGTAGTCTTCCCAGGGGCCAGAGTGAGGCTAGCTGTCCTGTAGTTACCTGTTTCCTCTTCTTCATTGAATGGGCATGATGTGCAGAAGGGTTTGTCACAATCCATCAAGAAAATGATCCTCCGTACAGCCATTTTGCTAGGGTTTCTTCATCATCGTGGCATCTAAGATTCGAAGGAAAAACCAACCTATTCGAACTGATGTTTGTAAGAAGCATGGAAAACGCTAAACAGCAGAACCGAGTTTATTCAAGTGCTGCTCATACCTAAACTCCATGTGCACTATTGAGCGGTTATGTCGGTCCCATACATCTAGATACAAGTCTGAGCTGGTCTGGTTGAAGTCAGTGGTATTGATGCGTGGTCCTTATGTACACAGTTCTTCACACTGGAAGAAAGGCATAATAAGAATGGGCATCAACGGCGTCATCTGATCTAGGAGAAATGAAGCAGGCTACAGCCTTGTTCGTGCCACAGTAGGCAGCTGTCCACGGATAGCTGTCACCTTGATTTTGTGGTGCTCTAATAACAGTTATTAGAGTAAGCGCAACACAGATGTGTAGCAAAATAAAGCAAAAATTATTCAGGTATTCATCCGTTGCTTATCAGACATGCCTTGCTGTTGTTCTAAGTACATGTTGCATACCTTTGAAAATAATGACTGATTGAAAGAACCGCTGTACATTAACAGTCACTTTATGTGTTGGAAAGGAAAGATTTTTAGAAAGGTGGAAAAAGTTTCTTCAAATCATTCTCCCTCAGATTACTGTTAATGTCCCTGTAAGAAGTTGAGAACTGTGGTCTGCTAAAAGCAAGACTTGAGGCTTCCTCGAGTTAGCTCAAAATGAAAAGCAGGGAACTCCTTCAAATCCTCTCCAGCTGCGGTCGCTAAGAATGTGTTTGGTCAGCCTGCCTGAACCAAACAGGAACTCTTCTTGGAGCACTGAGTCAGCGGGGAGATGCAATAAATCCAGCCCTTATCGAAATTCTAGCCACGCTGGCTTTGGAAGGGTGATAAATGCGTAGGACAGCTGGAAACTGCACAGCAAGAGGTTGAGAGCATTGAGCCTTATGTAATGAGATGGCTCAGTACAAATGCATGTTCAGTTGCAAGGTAAGGGCAATGCAAGTAGGAAGGATTTATTGAAAAACAAATATTTGTAAGGAAACATGCTCTGAACGCCTTTGAAACGAAAGCTGTGCTGCAGTGAATAGTTTTAATCCTAGATGGGGCATTGCGTCTAAATTGAAGGCTTTTTGGAAGCCAATTTTTGGCAGTCTGTATAGCACCCTCCATCCACCCTCAAAAAAGTCTTTTAAAGCCAAGTGCCTGAGGGAAGTGCTGTGGGTATTAATATCAGAGGAGAGCAGCCATCTCTGAACGCGCAGTTCCGGAGACAGTTGATGTCACTAGCCAGCCCGGCATCTGCTTTTAATGGATGGGTGGTGTGCCAGATCAAACTGCTGCATCTGTTTCCAGGTTGATGCAGTCCGTGCTCAGTCTTGCAGCAACTCGAGTCCCCCGCCAGGCACTGGGCACACTGCTTTCCTCCCCAGAGAAATAAGGTGTTTGCTATCGTGTGATAATAGCAAGTGGACCCTACACAAATCCACATTACGAATTTGAGAAACCGCTCGGATTTTAGTGGGGGGTGAGAAGAGTAGGACATTCTGTTTACTTCGGTCAGCTAATGGTTTAACTTTTCCCTTTATACAGCTGGAAATTTAGTTAGCCGCGTCTTGTGTGTGTCCCTGCAATGGCATTAGGAGAGCGAAATACTGTAAAGATCAATATCTAGACATTATGAGTGTATTGATAATGTTGCATCCCATCATTTCCTTGCCAGCTTTCCTGCTAGTCTCTTATGCAGGAGGGAGGCAGGAGACGGATGCCCTACCTTTTCATCTCCCAACATTCTTGGGAGAGAAAACCGCTGCACACCAGTGTGTGAGAATACCTGGTAAAGAAGTAGTGGAATCATCTGGTAGCAACCCTACCTATTGCTGGTGAACTCCCAGGTGAGTGTGTGGTACGGCTGGTCTCCACCTGTTGCTAGAAGGTGGTGATCTACTGGTGCAGCCGCAAACCATTCTCCAGGTTTGTATCCAGACCGGTAAGGTTTAAAAGCAGCTGGGTTGCTTGTTTCTGGGTGTTGCCTCATACCATGGCCTTTTCTGTAGTTTTTAATCAAGACTGGCATATCGTCAGTCCTGGCTACTCTTTTTCACAATTACTGGTGTATGAAAGGGGACCCATGGAGTAGCTTGCCGGAGGGAAACCAGAGTCCTTGTCCTCTGGAGTGGACAGACTTATGGTAATGAAAATGTGTCTGCGGTGCCTACTGACTGTGAAGGGGGGAAGAAGCTGAAGTAGTCTGGCACTGATGCCCTAATCCTTGGACTACCACTCACTGTGTCTTCTGCGGGTGCAGAAGAAAGTAGATCTTAAGTGATTTTCAGAAGAATTAAGGGGTTTAGGAGAGTGCTTGCCATGATGTTTGTGGTGCTTTAGTGGCCTTTCATATCTGGTATCTTTGCAAGCTGCATTTCTTAGAAAAGAAAGGGTGACAGGTTAAGGATTAGATTGTAAAGATGCAATACAGTGCTCTGAAAGGATCCTGCCCTGTTCCTGTGCACACATGCAAGTTCAGGGCATTGAAGGCTGGAACACTGATTTCCACTGGCTTCTGGTAGGAATATACTTGGAATGGACACGCCCCCAGGATTTAAGGGTGTTTAGAAAATTAGAGAATACACAAAACTGAACAAATAAATAATGGAAGTGAGTACACAGCAACACGAAAGCTATTCGTAACTTAAAGGTTGGGGTTTGGGGTTTTGGGTTTGGGGTGTTTCTGTTTGGTTGTTTTTTTTTTTATTTCATTTTTCTTGCTGAGTAAGGCAATTCTAGGAAGCTGATGGGTCAGATTTTCCTGTTTGGAGCAGAAAAAAGGCACCAAGACACTGTGTTTTTTTGTAACTGCTGTTTATGGGGTGTGCAGGGTGCTGCTGCACAAGCAATACCTGAGATTTCTGCAAAAAGAAACTTGCTTTGCTTTGTCCCAAGAAGCAGCTGTTCCAAGTCCCTGTTCCTCTCTCAGCTCCGGTGATCTCAAAGAAACACATTTGTTTCATGTGTTTTTTTTGCTTTCTTCCCCCAGGGCCTTCCCATTACACCTTGGGAAGTCCCAGGGAAGTAAGGCCAAAGGAAATTGGGACAAATTCCCTTTGCAGAGTCTTTTTGCTCCTCCCAAACTGCTTTCCCTTCCCAGCAGGGAGGTCTCGCCTCCCACCCTTCTAGGGCTGCCTGTCTACTTCCAGAGAAGCTGTGACATTGTGACTGCCTCTCCGGAGTTTTTCCTGCTTTGCAGCTCAGTATTCCCTTACCCCGTCACAGGGAAGCTTAGAGCTGCTGTTCCCCACCTCCAAGCCGGAGCATCCTCCGTGCAGGTTAGCACCTTGCTGGTCCTCCACCTTCTCCACCAGCCGGTTGCTGGAAGCAGAAAGGCTCTGCGGCTCAACCTTCCAGGCAGCCCCGGGCTGAGCTTGGGAACAGCACAGGGGCATGTGTATCTTCAGACTACTTTTGACAGTGGCTGTGAGCTGCTCCCTGTGCTGCTGCAGTCAATGGGATGTGTGGGGCATCGCTCGGGTCCCTCACCGTGGCGGACAAAGCCCGGTTTTATCTCTCCGGTAAGTTCCTCCCTCCTGAAGTCGTGCTAGCCTCTGTCTTTCCTCCTCAGTGAGCTGACTGCTACATCCATGTCCATTGGCATTGTTAGGACCAGATTTGGACCGCAATAAAAAAGGGCTGTTTTCTGGTTTGCTCTAGTGTAAATTCACAGCTTCTGTTCTAGCAGTAGGGTATATGCTGGTGCTTCTACGCGGTTCAAACATTGCGGTAAGAAATTTCTAGGGTGAATATCAAAGACCTTTTTCCCTAAATTCCAGTTATGGTGAATGCCAAGACTAAAGGTTTAATTTGCTCCATATCTTTAATTATTTCCCCCATCTGGACACATCATCATGGATGCTTGAATTTTTTTCTCTGATTGCCATGAAAACTGCACATCTGGGCTGTGACTGACTTAATGAAACCACATTTCCAGCACTCGTCAGATGATTGGCAAGCAGTGCCTGACCTTCTGCCTTAGTTTGCAGTGGCCAGGAATGAAGTGTCTTCTGTCAAGAAGAGCAGTGATGCTCTGAGCCTATCTGGCTGAAGGAAAGTAATTAATCAGTTAATTAAAGTTCATGATGGAAAACTGCGGCTTCGTATATTTCTCCCTCTGGCTGCTTGCTCAGGTCAGCCGCTGTGTGTTTTATTTCAGGTGGGCATCGGTATTTGAATTCATGGTGACAAGAGGGTGACGTGGCTTGGAATTAGATATTTAAAAATTGTCAGAGCGATGCGTGTGAGCAGCAGCACCCCTTTAGTTCCCTCTGGAGAGGGCTGCCTTCGAGCAATGCCAGGAAGCTATCTACTCCAGGTAGCACGTGGCTTTGCTAATAACTCTCTGTGCCTAGTGCCTGGGCACCAGCCCCCTGCTCCACTGCCATTCCTCCCCTTGACTGGAAGGATTAGCTTTCTTCAGACATCAGCTGGATCTAATTTGAGATTTAGCTTTTTCGTCCCTGGCATTCATCAATGGAAAAATAATACTGCCTTAAGTTGTCAAAACTCACAAATGACTCTTGACCTGAATTTTTGAGGCAAAAATGTCTAAGCCTGAAAGAAGGATGATCGGTGCTATGATGTGTTGCAACTGACCACCAGAACAGGAATGACTTGTAGACAGAAGATCAGCCTCAGTGTGAAGCTTGCTTCAGGCAGAATGCCATCTGTCTGGGAAGATGTCTAAAGGCTCCAGCTCTCATTCATGTTATGCCTCAAAGCCCCACCAAGCGCTGAGCCCGTTCAGTAGACAAGTGGTAGGGAGCACGTTTCCAGTGTGGGAGCTCCTTTTTAATCTGTCCGCAGGGGTAACTCTGTACTCTGAGTGTCTACATACCTACGCTACCTTGCAGGGACCTCAGCAGGGCGGCCAAGGGGAAGGTTAGAGAAGACAGGTGGCACGGGTCCCTCCGCTTCCTCCTGCCCTGCCTCAGGCTGGTGGTGACTGCAGAAGCGAAGCAAGAGACACAAAATGCTTCTGATGAGCAGTAGCTGGGAGCGGACGTGCTCTGTGGTGATGGCAGAGAAGCTCTGCAGAGCCTTGTGGGGGTGCCTGGGTCCAGGCAGCATTTTGGGGGTGGGCTCTGGACTCTCAGGTGGCGCTTCTCTGCGCTGGCCCAGGAGCTGAGCTGGGGTACTCCTAGTGTGGAGATGAGAGCTGCCTTGGTGGTTTTGGAAGAGGTAATGCCTCCTGGCAATGCAGGGGCTTTCTAAAAATCTGCTGTATTTCTGATTTTTGAAGGCTGGAAAAACCGAACTCATGTTTTATTTCTTACTGACCTTTTTTGAAATGCCAAAGTTTTTTACTTTGTCACCTCTTACTTAGAAAACTTATTTCTGAGAAACTTTTAAAAACTTTCTGTCATTCTGACCACCAATGATTGTCTATTGGATTGTCTCCCAGAATGGAAACTTTGTATTCTGAGTGGTTACCAGCTCAGTAGATCTCATGAATTAAAAAGTATTCCCCCTCCCCTTCTTTTTTAGAGTATGTAAATACAACAGATTCTCTAAGAACCTTGCCCAAACCTTTCCTGTTTAAAACCAGATTATGGCTTTTCTGTGCTAGAATCAGTTGAACGGGTGCAGCCCTGTCTCACTTCTGAGAAAAGCTTTTCCTGCCAGAACATCCCTCTTCCAGGCAGACAGGGCACAGGGGCATCTAAAATCCCAGTCCTATCAATGGCTTTGATTTCATTCTTTCTGCAGTCTGTTTCATATTTATATCCTTGTCTCATCTCTTCTATATCTTTTGTAAGGTGTGCAGAGCACAAAGACAGACCGTCATCCTGGTGGTCCCAATATACAGCTCCCTCTCTACCCCCCAGCCTACCCTGCACCTAATCAATCTGCTCATCTCATACATCTCACTCCTGGGCCACTTAAGTGATACTGCTATAGTCACTAGCCTGAAATGATGACTTCCTTTGGCATATGGTTGTTGGTAGGAAAGTGCCCTCTAATTAGCTCCTTGTCTGCAAGAACAAACTGGTGAGTTTTTATTGTCTTGACGCAAACTAATTTTCACATCAGGAGGTCGATGACTAGTTGTCAGAAGGGTGGTGATTCCTGCCCTCTCCCTAAAATGTGCTCAAGCTCTTTTCCTGCCGTTACTTGGCAAGGGTTTGTTGAGGCTGCCCAGTCGCTGGTAAAGTGGAACCAGGGAATAACCCTGAGGAACTGGTGGTAGCTGCTGGAGTTGGGAGGAAAGTAGAAGGAGATACTAAAAAGACTGAAGTCTCCAGGTGCGAGAGTCTTTGCTGGCTACTCAACCATTTTTTATATTATACATTATAAGCATATATATATAGCTATTTATACATATGTTCTTATAACTGCATATTACTAGGGAGGCTGCAGGAGGCTGTCCAAATGGCTGCAGTAGGATCTTCTGTCACTTGTAGTGGTCACTTGTAGTGCTTTCATTCTGTCCATAAATGAAATAGGGATACTTTGGAATTCCGAGCAGAAAACCCCCGTTCCTTGCTCATGCGTGCAAAGGGCCAGAGTGTTTAACAGAGACAAGCTGCTAAGCAGAAGCCAAAGCAGAGGTAAGATGCGAAGCGCGGCAGATCTGCCTGCCTGGGCGCTCCTGCTGTGCTTGTGCTTGCGCATGCAACCCAAACGCCTGCCGCTTCCCACCTTAATCTTGGGTTTGCTGTTCCAGAAGAGCAAGCACACGCTTGAGAAACAGTGCTGTTTCCATCCTGTTCGATGGTGGGGGGGAACCACCAGCAATGGATGTTGCTGAGACAGTGGCAATGGGAATCGGCAGCTCTGTTGCTGCCCCTCTGTTATGTGGCTGGGAATTCATGTTGCAGTCAAAGCAGATCTGGGAGCACAGTCCTTTTGGTCTCAACTTACCTCCCCCTGTGCTCTACCACTTTTGATCAGAGGTGCATAGAGAGGGACTCACCAGCATGCTGTCAGCCTACGCACCGAGCACAGCGCAAGCTTCACCCTTAGCTTCTGCGTGCAGAGGAGCCGGGGGTACGGCAGCGATATCTGCAGGAGAGTGTTCTCCCATGCTGTACTCGCTGTGAACATGCCATCCTGCGTTCAGGCCGGTCCCTGAGCTCCAGCTAGTGCAAGAGCATCAGCTGTTTATCTCCTGTATGCAGAGTGCGGTGTCCACAGACAGTCGTATCTTGCCCCACAAGCAGCCTGGGCACAAAAGTGAGGCCTCCGCCGCTCTGCAGGCATCCAGTGGGGACAAAGTTTTTCTTGCCTCGGGATTCTGGTCCTTTGGGTCGTTATTTGGAAGCAGGTATTTGCTAGGGAGGCTGCATCTCAGTGAGGCTGTCCAAATGGCTGCAGTAGGATCTTCTGTCACTGTGGGATCTGCAGGCTCTTGCAATGGCTTTTGGCTCCTGCCGTTGTAGTTTTCAAATATATGTGCCTTTCGGGGAGGGAGCTTAGTGGCTCAAGCAGGAGTCAATCCTATGTGCTTACTTTGGCTTCTTTCTCCACTGAGCGGTCTCCAGGTTCCCGCAACGTGCAGCGAGTATCAGCTGCTCTTTATCCCCCTTTTGTGCGTATTTGTGACAATTTTGCTTGCTAGAGCTATGGTCACTTAAGATGAATAATATTTTCAGGCTGTGAAAAGGCCAGTAGCAGGGTGGTTATCAGATAGAGGAAATGCATCGTATTTGCTCTGGCCTTTAGTTCCCAGATAACGTAACGGCAAATTGTGTTCCTGGAAGCTGGGGGTGGCTTGCAAGATTACACGGCTCCAAAACACATGGAGGCAGTTTGTCACGGGTGACAGAGATGTGGTGGGGGAGGTGGAAGTGGGGAGCATAGCTGCTCTCGGTGCTCAGCAAAGGTCAGACGTGGCTGATGGTTTCTTCACCTCGAGAACACTGAAGCAGCAGCAGCAGTTGTGCCCTAGCCACTCTCCTAAAAGTGCTTTGGTAGGTTAGGAGCATAAACTCATTTGGAAGTTGCTGCTACTTGCAGAGCAGTAAGAGATTGTGTATGTCTCCCAGTAACCATTTTCCTCTCTTCTTTATGCCTCATCTCCCCTCTAAGCCGGTGCCTTTGAATTCTTCCTTTTAGCTTTGAACCGCCTCTCTGGGTGGCTGGAGGTGGCTGGCTGATTTGGAGGAGAGAAATCTAATTAATACTCGTTCCCTGCTCGCCTGGACATAGAGATGTGAAGCAAGACCAGACCTGGGAGTAGATCCTGTGGTTCCTACTAGAGCACACAGGTCCAGCACTCGTGTGTGCCGGCTGTGCATGATGCGGTGGGCTGGGACCAGTTCTTGTGCACATCTGACCCAGAAAATGTCAGAGTACCTTGTCATCTCCAGAGGAAGCTCGTTCCAGGCTTGCTTTGCCTGGGCTGCCAGTGCTTCCTCAGGAGAAGAACCTTAGCTGCTGGTGGAAGAATGGGACAAAGCCGAAGACAGAAATTGAAGTAAATGTTGTAAGGTAAAGAGAAAGATGAGCAAAATGCAACACAAATATCAGAAGAGAAATCAAAAGCCTTTTAGGATCAGGATTGTCCAGCCCTTCTCCTGGCTGAGGTGTCAGGTACATTGACAGAGACCCCCTTGGTCCGATGCTCTTGCTCTTCTCCAAAATGGTTGTTGGGGAGAAGGGGCTGAGTTAGCCGTGCACCGCTTGCGCCCCGTGCGCCAGCACTATGCTGCTCTGCGCCAGCAAAGGCAGCTTGGCAGCCTGCCTGGACCTGGAAGCTGCTTCGGGACCCGCTCGGGGAGGCGTCGCTCCAGCGCGGGCTGTCCCAGCGAACGGTGGGTCATGGCCTGGCTGCCTGGGACGGGGCTGGGAGGAGGGTGGCTGCTCAGCCTGGCACCGTCTTCAGCCCTGTGCTTTCGGGGGGTTACTAAACAGGCAGCCTTCCATTTCGTACCTCCGGCAGGGGAGGCCACCCGCAAAATAACCCCTTTGTGCCATCCTGGGGGTGGTATGAAAGCGATGCACGCAGGACGGACGCCAGCACTTGTGGCACTGGGAAGAAGATGCTCTGCGGCCGCCCGGTGAGGTTCTGCTTGCACAACTCTGGGTGGTACACGCTGCTGCAAAAGCCTTTCCCTGGTGTTCTTATTTGTATACGTAAAATATATGTATGTGTACCTATAAAAATATTTTTAAATGGCATTATCTCAGTAGATCTCAGGATGAAATTATTTTCCTGTTAACAGGAAAATAACACTGTGCGTGTTATCTAGGCCTGTTCCTGTTCCTTTTTCTTTTTTTTTTTTTTTAATCAGTTTCTCTTATTTGTTTGTTGCAAATCTGTTTCCTAAGGTTTTGTTTCTGACTGTCGTCTTCCACTTGGCTTAGGTATGGTTACAGACTCAAAACTATAGACACTGAGATTTCATCCTTTGCATTTTTCCCTTTAGTTTTTCATTGCCTCTGATGGGCCAATTAAAGTCTCTCCGATTTTCTTTGCCTTCTGCAATTTCAAAAATGTGTATTGAAAACATCTTTTTCTGTAGTCTTAACTGATCCTTTGTGATATTTGCTGGTTCTCTTCGTATCTTCAGCAAAAAGATCATTTTTTTATATATATTTTTTTAATCTCTCAAGTAACATCGCCCAAAACCGTATGGACTTTTTCTTGTTTCACCCCAGAAGATGTGTAAAGTGAGGTTTTACTTTAAATATGCTTCACTTGGGACTTTACAGCTTGCTTTTGCACTTCTAGATTTAATATTTCTCCTTGCTGCTTATGTCTACACTGAACATTTGTTTTCATTTTCAACATTGTTGTGTTCAGTGCAGTCTTATCTCGCTGGGTGGAAGTCAAATAGTTTGTTATTGATTACACGGTTTCCTATCATAGTCTATTAGTTCCTGCCAATTAGCTTGTCGTCTTGTTGATAAGATTATTGCCATCGGTGCGCTGTGGTGATCATGGTTATCCAGGGATATTCGAGCAGAGATGCTGATGCACGCAATAGTTTTGAGAATCTCTAGAAATGTTTCCTTCTCTCCGTACACCAATCTGGAGCACAAGGTATTATTTGACTTTGCTGTTGTTTTTTAATCCCTATATCCTTACCCCAACTATATAACAACTATGCTATTCACCGTGAGATGGTTTCTGTGCAGGGATGTTCTCCGTTTCTCGCCGTCACGCGTAATTCCTCCTCTGGAATATCTTCCCTGGTTTCCAACAATCACCGATTTAAGAACTGGAGCTGTCTGTTTTATTTGGACCACTCTGTTTAATCGCTGCTGCTGAGGAGGGGCAGTCCTTTGTGAATTTACCTAGTTCCTTTCTGAATGCCATGCTGTGGCAAAGCCCATGGGTGCCGCATTTACTTTTTCCTCCCACTGGGCATAATTAATTATTTCCTTTTGTTTTAAATTTGAATATTTCATCAGATGCCACTAGTTCTTGCACTATTAGATGTAGTGAATGATATATTCACTTTCTCTGTCTTTTCCTTGTTTCCTAGACCTCTGATGTCATCCTCTTTTTATTGTAGGCATCTCTTCCCGAGATGAGGAGTCGTCGTGTATTTGATCACTCTTTGCTTGAATCCTTTCCTTACCACTGCTTGTCCCTCTTCCTTTTCCCTGTTTCTCCTGTAGGAAGTCTGGCGCTGTGGGGGTACATCATAAACTGACGTAGGGACACTGCAGTTTTTACTACTTCATTCCTGTCGTCCTCCTAAAACCTCCTCAAATTGCCAGTACGCACCTCAGCTTTTGCTGCTGCTTTGCAGGCTTTATACAAGGACTCTGACCCCAAAAGCGTGATTTTTTTTGGTTCTCTCTTGCCCCAGTTATTCATCAATGGATGTAATAAAAATATTTTAAAACCTTGCCTCGCTTACATCCTTGGGCCATCACAGCTGTAACACATCCACCATGAACAATATCTTGTTCTGTTTGCCTTTTTTATGGCCTCAAAGCACGTAGCTAATGTCATCGAGTAACTACCTGCAGTAATCTCAAGACCTTCTTCCCAAGCAGCCACAGCTGATTTTGCAACCCAGTGTTGGGTACGCACAACGGGGGCTGTTTTTTCTCCCTGCTGCGTGATCTTTCATCTGCTGCTCGATTGCCCGATTGTGCCCATTGTGGCTTCTGGCATGATGTCCTGGGACGGGGCAGTGCTGCTCCTGGGAAAGACCAGTGGCAAAGATCCCTGCATGTGAGGGAAGAGAGTTTGCAACCTGCCGAATTTCTGAAGGAGGCTGTTTTGGGCCATCAGTAAGGAGCAGCAGAGAGTTTAGCAGAGTTTATTTCCAGCTCAGAGCTCTGCTGCCTGCCGCTACTCCCGGCCATGGCACAGCCTGGCTGCCCTCCTGGGCACTATGCGTCAGGCTGTGATGCAGGACCTTGCCCTGTGCCCATGTCCTCCCTGCCAAGGGGAGACGCCACCACGGGAATTCACTGTGAATTCGTGTTTTGGCTTTTACCTCTTCCCAGAAGGTCTTGGTGCTTCGGCTTCCTCAGGCAGGGCTGTGAGGGCACCGGTGTGCGGTGGTCTCCCCTTTCTCCTGTGACTCCAAGGACAGGGTTGGGCAGAGGGATGATGGAGAGCGGGAGCCAAGTGGTCCCCGGCCCGGGAGGGTAAGTGCTTGTGGAGGCGGTGTGAGCCCTTCTCGCAGGCAGGGGGGAACGAGCCCCTTTGCACTGGCCATGAAATCAGTCATGTGTAGGTTTTTGTCCAGCCCTGGGGGGTGGGGGAAGGAATGTGGGTTGGGCAAAGTCTAGGATTACACCACTGCTGAATTTTTCTTTCCACACTTTAAATAGCCAGCACCTTTCGGTCCTGCCGTTGCGTCTCCCGTCGCCTCACACCCCGACAGTGCCGTCCGCAAGGTAACACCTCTGCGCCTATTTTCTTCTGCCCTGCTCCCCCTGCGCCCCGCACCCATCCGGGTCTGCCGTGGATGAGAGGTCACGGTGCGCTTTCTGCCTGTTTAATCATTTTCTAGTGTGGAGGGGTTCCTCCCAGCCCTTCCTTGCAGCCGCTGTCAAACGCCTGCCAGTGTTTCTTGCTCCTCTTCACATCCCAAAGTGTTTTATAGGGGACTGTGTAGGGGGAGGGGAGAGGTTGAAAGTGCTGCTTTGCCTTTTTTTTTTCTTTTTTTTTTTTTTTTTTTTTCTCTTCCTGGTTGGGGGAGAGTGTCATTTGCTGCCAGTGCCTTTTCCTGCCCTCATGGTGAGGGACTTGCAGGCTGGAATGAATGGCAGTGTTAGGCTGGGGTTGGGGAAGCTGCCTCTCTGGGACACGAGCAGGCTGCAGGGCTGGCACTGTGCAGGGGAAGGTGCCCTCCTTGGCACAATGTCCTCAGCAACCCCAGCTTTGGCACCAGACGCTGGTGGGAACCATAGTCCTAACTCTTTGCCCCGCAGGGCTCGGTGGCCAGAAGGGCATCCTGCCCATGAGGACCCCCTGAAACTCCTAAATGGCTGCAGCAGAGCTGGTGCCACCCATGCCGGTCTCCTTGCTGTGCTCTGAGGCACCAGCTGTGAACCACCAGTCACGCTATGCCCTGGTTTTCTTGGTAGGAGAGGTGTCCTCTCGGGGGTTTCTGGGGGAAGGTGGCACAGCAGGAGAGGTGACCACCTACTCTGTGCCAATCTTCTACTTCTTTTAGAGATCTGTACAGAGATGGGAGAAGGTCTTGCGGTGCCAAGGCTTCCCCAGAGCAGTACTGTGGGGAGCCTCTGCAGGCAACAGGGAAATGTTTGGAGGGGCAGACTCTGGGATAGGACAGATCCCAGATGGCCATGGCATCTGGACTCTTTCTTCTCCTGCAATTACAATGATAGCACCATCCTGAAAAATCACCTTTTCTCGCAGGCTAATAGATTGCCAGCAAGTTGCCATCACCGAAAGCAGAAACTTGTTTCCCTCCTATTTCAGTTTGTCCTCTTCCCGCATCTAAGACTTCTGTGTGTTTTGTTACTTTCATTACATGGTCTGCAAAACCAGACCTTGGTAAGAAGCAACCAGGGACAAGAGAAACCCTTGTAAATATCTTGTCAAGTATTTGATTCCGCTCTCATCCTTCTCCAGCCGTAAGTCTGTTCTATGTGTCTGCCACAGTGGGGGCTCCAGCCTGGCTGGGCCCCTGGGTCTTCTGTGCTTAGAGGTTGGGCTTCCAGAAGCAGGAGTGTTTTGAGACGAGTCAATTAAAAATAATGAAACTGATAGTGGCTTTTAAGGACTGGTTTTGGACTAAGCAATGAAAGCTTATGCATGCTCTTAGTGCCTTGCTGCCATAAGGAGCAAGACACGAATGATTCAGTGTGTGTGTACGTGTGCCCTCTCCCCTCTCTTGCCTCCCATAGCCCAAATTTCTGCCTCGTTGCATGGCTTGTGCTGAACATAATAGAGGAAACTCCTGAAGGTGCGATGGATTACAGAGTCCCTGGCGCTGTCAGCAATGGTGAAATGGTGCCCACGCACCCTGGCATGGAAAAGGAGAAGGAGGAGGAGAAGGACAAGACTCTGGAGCGAGGGCAGTGGAACAACAAGCTGGAGTATGTCCTGTCCGTGGCTGGGGAGATCATCGGCCTGGGAAACGTCTGGCGCTTCCCCTACCTCTGCTACAAGAATGGTGGAGGTAAGTGCAGCCCTGGCCTCAGCCAGCCCCAGGGATGCCTGGTCACCGGCATCCCTCCTGCCTCTGTGACATCCGTGTCTGGCCCTGCTCACCGCTGGCAGCAACTTCTCATTTATGCCCAAGTCATGAGTCTGAAGACAGGATGCTAACCTGCCGATGTGGTGCCGCTGTCTGGGCCATGCGCAGAGGCTGTTTTGATGCTGTGGGACGTGGGTGACCAAGTGGTGATGTCTCAGGGCTTCTGTTGGCCCTGTTTTCCCGAGGTGCATGGAGCCCTGGTCCTCCTGGTGAGGTCAGCGGCCATCAGCAGGAGGAGGCAGGAGGACCCGGGTGGGGGGCTTGTCTCTCTGAGCAGTGTGGCGCACCCCAGGCACCTCTTCCTTGAGGAGCACCAGCTGCCCTGTGCAAACAAGGTGGCAGGTCTCAGCGATGCAGCAGGGAGCAGCGCAGGAGGCTGCAGGGCACATAGTCCTCACGGGTGCTGCAAGGAGCTGCAGCGTTTTCTGGAGGCTCAGGGAGGCTCTGAGGGGCTCTGAGGGGCTCTTGACCTCAGGTCCTGGTCTGGTCATGGAGGGGTGTCCCTCAGTGACTGGTGCTGATGCAGGGACAGAGCAGGGTGTGATGGTTTTCCTTGCCTTGGTGCAGAAGCACAGCACCCCTCCTGCACCCCGCGGTGCCCTCACAGCGTCTGCTGGAGCTGCAAGCGCCTGGGAGAGAGGACACGCGCCTCTGAGCCACACGGCAGGGCTGTGCGGCGTGTGGATGGATGCTCTCGATGGAGAGAGGGAGCGGGGTGTTGCTGCTACTGGCAAGGTGCTGGCACATCGGTGTTGCTCAGGCTCTGCCCGGCAGTGACCGGTGGCCAATCCCCAGCGTGGCTGGGCTGCCCTGCTGCTTGGCCGCAGAGCTGGGCTTGCTTTTGCAGGTGGAGGGTTGCTGTGGGCTTTTCCAGGTGTTTGTGTCTGCTTTTAGTTTGTGGTTGCCTTTTANNNNAGTTTGGTGTTTCCTTTTAAAAAAAAAAAAAATTAAAAAAAAAAAAAAAAAAAAAAAAAGCCCAAAGCTTTTCTCAAGTTTGGCTCAGTGGCACGTGGAGAAGAGGGAGTTGCTCTCCCTGTCTGCTGATTAATTGCTAATTGGGTTCTCCGGAAGGGCAGGGGAGAGGGGAAATGGAGCTTGGCTGGGAGCTGGCAGGGAGGGAGCGCTGGGGACCCGGCGCTGAAATCCCCTGGCTTGAGCTTGGGGTAGTCTCATGGGCCTCACTAAACTGCTTTCATCCCAGTGGCATAAAAGAGGATTAATCGCTGTTTAGCTACTTTCACGCCGCGCTCTGCTCAGCACTTGTTTCTTTTCACCAGGTGGTCAGGCATTTTCTTTGCCTGTTGAAAAAGGAGGATTTTTCGTGTTTTCTTTTTCCAAGAGGTTCTTGGCTGCTTACTGAGCCGTGTCTGCTCCCACTGCTGCACCCTTCCTGGGTGCCATCCCGTCAGGGGGAGCGGGACCTGGGACCCTGTCCTGGCACCCCTTGCTTTGGGTGCCAGGGCAGAGCTCAGAGAGGGCTCTGGGGAAAGAGGAGCTGTCATATGCGGTTGGACAGCAGAGGCAAGACACAAAGGGATTTCTCAGCCTTTTTGCCCCCAAGAAATGGGCCTGAAGCAAAGCCTTGTGAAGGAGCAGAGACTATGAGGAGTTTGAAGTCGCAGGCAAATTTTTCATCTCCCTCCCCCTTCCCATGAGGTTAGAGAAAGGACGGCGCATGAGAATCTCCTGCAGAGAGGAGAGGGTTTCCCACATGGCTTTCCTTGGTGCAGGGCAGCGCGATGAGGCTGTGCAGGAGTCGGGGCTCCCTCCTGTACCGTGGCCTGGCCCGGCTGGTGCGGTATCACACCCCGTGTAATGCCTTGAGATTAATTTTAAAAGCTGATGGAGGTTTTGTCCTGTACTCCTTTGGGAAGGCTGGTCTAGGCACTTGCTTCTCTGGTACTTCAATAAAGGTGAGGGACCTTTATTTAATTTCCATCTCCAGGTCAACCATGGCCAACCTACAACCATGGCCAACCTACAACCATGGCCAGCCTACAACCTTGTGCCGGTGTTACTGCCTGGCTGAAATAGCTCTGCCCCACCGCCTGACTTTTTCTCCCCTCGCTGAACTGCCTGTAGGCAGCGGTGATAACAGCTCTCAGCTCTTGCTTTGCTGCCCTAAATAAGTCAGGCTCTTGGCAAAAAAGGTATCTGCAAAATCTGAGCTATGCAAAGAGAGGCAGCCGGCTGCTTTCCCTTTCTTTAGGGACATTTCCGTATACGAAGAAGGAGTAGTCCCTTACACATTTAGTGCTCAGTGTTTGACACCTAGGTCCTATATGGTGGGGGGTGGGAAAAGAGCAAAAAAAAAAATGTTTTTTGCTATTGCTCGCTTTTGCTTTCACTTCCCATGGTATGGTCAGGCCCTCCCAGGGCAGGCTGGCCCTGCCGATTGGGAAATACCGGGGAAGCGTGTCAGGTGGTGTGGCTGCCCCAGCGTTCCCCAAACCGGCTGGAACCAAGGGCCCACCTCCGTCCCTGCAGGCAAACCTCTGCCAGGCGTTGGGGTTCACCCCCGGGGAGTTGGGATGGGGCTGGGCCAGAGGGAGGCCGGCCAGCGGAGGGGGGGAGGCTGCTCAGGTGTGTTGCTGGACCCCCGTCTGCTCGCAGCCCCCCACCGCGGGCTGCCCTCCCTGCTGTCCCCCAGGCCAGGGCGGGTGGGCAGGGTGGCTCTGCTGGGCACCTCTCCTCGCCTGCCCCTCCTTGCAAGCCCTGCCTGAAGGGCCGTCCTGCCTTGCCGCCCTTCCCTGCCCGCGCGGGTCAGCAGCAGCCCTCTGCCAGCTGACATGAGATGGGGGTTGGCGTTGGGGTCGTCCCACCCTGCCTGTCCCCCCCAACCTGGGGGGCGAGGGGAGCGGGGCAGATCACAGCCCCTTGCCCAAACACATCTCTGGAAATCCTGCCTTCACCCCACCAGAATTTCGCATTATTTCACAGCCTGCATGTCAGCACCCGCCAGTTAAGACTCCCAAAGTGTGAAACCTGAGATAACCAGAGGTGCTGAGGAGGGTGACAGGCCTGATGGATGGCTGCAAATAAGGGAAACCCAGGCTGGGGAGCTCGACCTGCCACCTGGGAGACCTCCCCTGGGATCCCCTGGCTGCAGTTTAGTTAAATACAAGCTTTTATACAAGCATAAACTCTCTTGGAAAAAGGCACCGCTTTTATGATGATATATCATTGCACACAAGTTGGGGAGTAGAGGGGATGGTGTTGATACAACTGTTTCCCCTGTCCTTCGCCCTCACCGACTTCTATTTACTGGTAGAGGGAGAGCAGGTGGACAGGTGCTCATTGTTCTCCCCAGGCTGCTAGGTATCAGCATCCCTTCAGCTGCTGTTTGCCCATGGGGAGTTGCTGAGATGTTCTCCCTATCTATTTTGTTGGCTGCACCTTTTTTTTTT
>VZSZ01001072.1:1460459-1488902 GCA_013398815.1 Ibidorhyncha struthersii
TTTGCAAGAAGGGGAGGGTTGTGGCTCTGTACTCCACTGGGATGAGCATGGGGTGGGACTTCTGGCCTGTGCCTCAAGCCCCCCTTTCCCTCTCCCTTGCCCCTGCATGCTAGCTAAGCTGCTTAATGAAATCTCTTGGGTTTTGAGTTTACTTGTGTGCTGGAATTGTTATTGCCCATACACCCCCACCCACCCAACCCACAGCCAGTTAGCATCTCGCTGGCACAGAAAAGGCCTATGCAGGGAAAAAGTGGTTAATGGCTGGTGGCGGTTGTCACCTCTGACCCTGTGTGCCCCTCTGAGTCCGCCCAGCTGCCGCTCTCTGCTTGGGGTTACCCCTTTCCATGCCAGCTCCCCGTCCTGCCCCGTGTCCCTGCCTTTGCAGCAGGGCTTGAGCAGATTTCGTGGCATGTCAGTGCAGTAAGGAGTGTGGACCATCTTGCAGGGCTGTCTCCTGTGCTCTGCAGGGTAAAAGCCATTCCCGCATTTAACATTAGCCTGGGGTAACCAAAAGCCTGACACATTTTATTTCTCCCTGTCTGGTTTCATGACAGGGCTTGGCCAGGAGGGCAGCCCTGGCTGCTGGCGTGAGGTACATACTTTCCTGCATTTCTTGCTTTTCGTTTGCATGTCTGCTGCTTTTTGGTGAGCAAGTGATTGAGCAAACCCACAGACTGGGTGAAGGTGTCAGTGTCTATGTGCTCCTCAGTGCCTTGGTGTTGTCATCTGTGGGCTTGTCAGCTTATTCAGTCAGAATAATTAATGTGAAAGGAGTCATCAACTTGATTAAAATTCGCAATGGTTTTAGAGCAGAGTGTTATCCTGTGTTTCTATACAGATACTGAAAACTTGTTTTACTCCTTTCTGCACAAAAATCAGGCTTAGAAACTTCCCTTTCCTCTCCATCTTTTCTAAATGTTGAGTTTCTCATGCAATCACGTCACTCTGGGAGATGAAATGTGAGGAAAACTCCTTTCTCCTGGCACCCCTGTCCATGGCCTTCCTGCCCCGCAGCCCCCATCCCTCCCAGGCTGTCCCCTCACCAGGAGGAACCTGCTCCCCTGCCAAGTTGGAGATGGCCTGACCCCAGTTACCCCATGGGGCTTATTTCTCTTATCTGCCACTTGAATCTGCCAGGTGCCTTCTTCATCCCCTACCTCATCTTCCTCTTCACCTGTGGGATACCTGTCTTCTTCCTGGAGACGGCACTGGGGCAGTACACGAGCCAGGGAGGGGTGACAGCCTGGCGCAGGATCTGCCCCCTCTTTGAAGGTGAGTGGGATGAGCCCAAGAGGGTACAGAGAGGTGAGGGGATCGTGGGGCCCCAGTGGGACGAGCAGTGATGGGTCTCCCCACAGCACAGCTCCTTACATACCTCCATGCATCTTCTGCTCACCACTGCGGATCCCAGCCTGGGAGGGCCACCAGCTGCCCCCTTTCCAAAATTACACTGGAAAAAAATGATTGCCTTTCCAACCAAACAGTTTCCATGATTACGTTGCATCCTGACTTCCTTCATTGCTGTGGCTCTGGCCAGGAGCTTTGTACCCAATCAAGGTTGTCCTTCAAGAGCTAAATGATGAAAATGCTTCTAGAGGTTATGAGGAACATAAAACATACTGCTATTCTTTTAAGTCAATGCTGTGTCATTTTCTTGAGTTTGTAGATGGCTTAAAACCTTAGTGGTGAATGGTGTCAGCTGTCTTAATAAATTGTTAGCAGTCAGATCCACTTCTAGCACTGTTTCAGCACAGCCGTCCAGCCTCAAGCCACTTTCCATGATTTCTCTGAAAGTCTCAGTTGCCTCCTCTCCACATACCAAAACCTTCAGACGCTCCTCTGGCACCTCCAGAGAAGGTGTGTGGTGTTAATACAAAAGCTTCCCAAATGGTGAAAAGGGATGAACGAACAAAATAAAAAGCGAATTTTTGTAGAAGAGGTGGAGCAACAGGTGGAGCACCATCATATGTTTCTGTCCCTTTGGGTGGCTTTCCAACCATAACCTGCCCATCCCCTGCCCAGACTCCCTCCCCTTGCCACCCTTTCACCAGGGAAGGCTGCAGTGGGGTGGTAGGAAGAGGGGGTGCCTGATGCCCTTGCTTGGGCCCCCGCTGATGCAGCATGGTGGGCTTTGGGGAGGGGATGATGGCTCTGGCAGCCACCCCGGTGGCATTCATCCAGCAGCACACCCAAAACGTGGGGCAGCAGATGAAAACGTTGGGTGAGCACCTCCCAAGGGGAGTCCTATTCCTGTCCCCTGATGCGTGCGTCACCTGCCTTTGGGGCTTGCTTTCTGCAGGAATTGGCTACGCCTCGCAGGTCATCGTCATACTGCTGAACTTCTACTACATCATTGTCCTGGCCTGGGCTTTGTTTTATCTCTTCAGTTCATTCACCATTGACCTCCCTTGGGGCAGCTGTGACCATGAATGGAACACAGGTGGGTGTGGAGACCTCTCCCAGTTCTCCACTGGCTCCTTGCTGAGGGAAACCTGCTGCTGCCCACATCCAAACCTCAGGAGAGTGGCTTGCCCCTGCTTGGGTGGGACTGCTGGTCATAGGGATGGGGAGTGCTGGGTCACTGCAGTGATGCTGGTACTTTTGGGGAAGAGGCTTGGTTCATCTGGGTCTTTGCTAGAGAGCACCAGTGGTGGCACTGCCTAACCACTTGCAGCACCTGGCCAGGGCCATGCAGTGATGGCCTCCCTCGTGGCTCCTGCTCTGGGCTGCAGTCACCATGGGCACCTTCCTTCTTGCCATCTTCTAGTCATCCTGTGCTATGTGTTAGCCATAGACCCAGTGCTTGTCAGGACTGCTCACCAGGCCCACTGGAAGGAAAAATTAAATGCCATTGTCTTAATTGTCCTTGGTTGCTTGCCAAACTTACCCTGGAGGGGGACTGCTTTTGTGCATTTTTGGGAATATACAAAATTTGTCTCAGAGTCAATGTCAATGAGAGTTGACAATGTGAATGGAAAGGGAGGGATTTTTCAGATCCTCTGGTACTCCAGCCACTGCTGCTAATGCTCCCTCTCTCCCTGGGCCTTTCCCACAGGGAACTGCATGGAGCTCCAGAAGGCAAACTCGATGCTCAACGTGACCAGTGAAAACGCCACCTCCCCTGTCATCGAGTTCTGGGAGTAAGTAAAGGATAGGCCTGTACCCTCCTTTCCTCCATGACATACCTTCCCTGGGCAAGGAACAAACCCTGCAGTGGCACTTCATATTAACCCATCCTCACCAGAAGAAGACACAAGAGAGAAAACTAGGCAGGTCAGGGTGAAGGCTCTCAGGGGCAGTGCTGTCAGTGAGGGTAACATTGCTGGGCTCTTGGTGTTTGGAGCTGCACTGGCATGCCTCAGAGCCATCTGACTTTGTCCTTCTCTGATGTTGCATTCCTGTCCCTCTGGACCTTTTGGGCTTCTGGGTCTCACTGACCTCAGCGATGGCTTGATGACTGTGCAAGACCTTACCTCACCCGTGCTTTGCCTCCTTTGGTCCTTGATGTTTTGTTTATTGTTCTTTTCTCCCTTATACCTCCTATGCTGTTGAATTCTCCTTTTCTCCATTTGTGCTGCTCCTCTCCCTGCCTCCTCCCTTGTTCTTCATTTCCAGATGTGAACTTCCTTATACAGTTGTTTCCTCCTGCAGTGTAGGTGAATTGGCTGCATGTTCCCCATCCTGAAGCTTTGGTTCAGCCTTACCCAAGGTGCAAACCTCGATAAAATTAGTGGCACTCTCTCAGGGTATAGTGGCCATTACCATACAGTTTGGATTACAGTTTACGTATCTGCTGGATTATCCATTGCTCTTGTTCTGTTTGGAGTAGTTTGCCCCATGTATTCCTTGACCTGCCTGGTGGTTGCACCCAGTGCACGCTCAGGTCACGGATGTCAAGACTATAGGTGGAAGTGGGCCAAGATCTGTGGTGGTCCACAAAGCAGCAGCTCTGCGATGGGTTTTTGTCTGTGTGTTTTGCAAGCTGTAGTGTGTTCAGCTGTTGAAGGGGAGGCCTTAAAGCCCTGTGGTGTGAGTTCACGCTGGTGATGCAGTAGGTGATCTTTCCTTTGAATCCATACTACTGTGTGATACCAGCATGTTCCTGGGAGGCTCTGACATGGTGGATAGTGACTTTTGTATGTGGGCTAGTCTTCATCTTAAAAGTAGAAAAAGTAGTGATGTTTTTGCTTTAGAGTGACTAATACGCAAACTATCTCGAGGGGACAAGCTCACCAAAATCGAAAATGAAGTGCTGGTGTCAGCTCACTTCACAGTGAAATTTACTCCCTGATTTTCATTGTTTTCTCCCCTTGTGTTAGCTACCCTGAGGTACAGAGTAGCTTGCTTTCTGGTGTGACGGCATAGGCCTGTTGGCTAGGGTTCTCTGATGGTCCTCAGCATCTCCTGGGAGAGCAGATGCAGTTATGCTCTGAGCCCTGGCTAACAGACTGCGTAACTAACCTCTCTGCTGCCACCGTGAATTTCCCTTGTGTGTTTAGGTGGATGGAGGGCTCTGCCCTCAGCAGCACTGCCGGGTGCTGTCAGTGTGTGCAGCACACAGTATGTCCGGGATATCCCTGGCTCAGCACAGGGATGCTGCTTTTAAATTTCAAAGTTTTTAAACTTTCTTTGTCTCCTGTGTGCTTCCTGAGCCTGCATTCTCCCTCTGCCTGCTGCTCACATGTGGTCAGATGGTAGCCTGCCTTAGACTGCTTTTCCTGAGGCTGGCTTCTGGAAAAGCTGATGTTCCCATCACTGTTGTGACTATCGCTGTGTTACCAGGCAATCAGCACACACGACTGGAAATTTCCACTGTCTATTGCTTCTGATGCAGCATTTGTTTCTGCCTTCCCTGGGCCATGAGGTAGGAGGCCACCATTTCTTTGAAAAGCCGGGACTTGCCAGTGGGCTGATGGCATACTTCTGAGGCCTCTTCTGGCTGCAGTACAGTGGCCAGTTAGTTATGGTCTGCTGGCACCCCTTCCCCACTGGTTACAGAGTCCACATCCTTAGAAGCAGGGAAAGAGCGACATGATGAAACAGAGCAATTTTTCCGCCCCTCTCTCATCTTCTTAATCTGCCGTGAGGCTGTGGGGTAGGAAAGGAGGCAGGGTGTCTTAGACCGCTGTTCTCCAGGAGCGTGACCTTTATTTTGGGATAATCGCTGTCTTTTGCGCCAGGGCAGGCGTTGCTGCTGGGCTCTAGGGTAGTGCGTGTCCCTCTCTGCGTGTCTCAGGCTTGGGGTTTTGGGACTGCACCATGGTGTTTCACACTCAGATCCACCTGTGCGGTGCAGGAGATGAAGGTGGGTGAGTCCATACTTCTGTAAGTGATGAGGAAGATTTGACACGCACATGATGTGGAAAGTTGCTATATGGCCAGGGTGAGACCATAACACCTTAGCTGAACCAAGATCCATCTGGCCCAGGATCCTATCTCCACACTGCCTGAAAGAAGATGCCCAAGGTGGCCTCTTTTGACTGTGGAATAGGGATTATTGTGGTCTTGGCTGGGTCTCAGTCATGGCTGCTATGCTGCTCTGGGTCCTGAGATGAAATATGTAGCTGCTCCTAAAGACAGAAGTATGCTATGGAGAAGGGGTTGGACAGCATTGCTTCTTGAGTGGTCCTGATGATTCTGCATGGTAAGTGCAATGTAGAATTCACTTTGAGGTTTGAAGCACGTCAGAAATGTAGATCAACTTTGTAATGGACATGAAAAAAGCCCGGGCAGAGCTTGTGTGTGCAAAGTGCTGCATGTTCTTGTAGAGTGAGACATCTTACCCTAGAGGACAAGACAGATTAAGGATGGGCGGAGGACAGGAGAAGAAATGTTTTGGCTCAATAGGCCAGCACTGGTGCAAGTGTAGAAGCAAGTGTCTGTGCATGATCTGCCAGGCTGGTAGTACTTTTAAGTGGGAAACATTGCTTGATTCTTCTGAGGCTTGTAGCTCAGAACTGGGCCTTCTTAGTAAGGCAGCTCTTCTCCCCAAAGTCATCAGGTACATGGAGGTGTGGTGAGAACCAGCATGATGTTGGGAATGTTGGTGGCCAACATCAGTGACACCTGGATGTTCCTTTGCTTTTCCCCAATGCAGGAGGAGAGTATTAAAGATTTCCGATGGCATCCAGCACCTGGGAAGCCTGCGCTGGGAGCTGGCTCTGTGTCTCTTGCTGGCGTGGATCATCTGTTACTTCTGCATTTGGAAAGGGGTCAAGTCCACAGGCAAGGTGAGTACTTGGTTCACATCAAGCCTCTTCCCTTGATCACAGCTGGAGTGCTTGATCTACTTACCTGTTGTATGTTCAGAGAAGTACTAGGGATCCCCTGGGAACCACCCTCTGAATAAGCTGGCAGGAGCCTGTGGGGCTCATCTTGCAGCAGGAGTGCAAGCCAGGCTCTGTGTTTTGGGTAGGAAAGGATGGGAGCGCTGAGACGTCTCAGAGCATTAACTTCCAAGATGTATATCCCCATCTGGTCCCTCTTCATCCACAGGCCCAGGAGACCCTGCAGTCTTCCTGTTTATGGGGTGGCTGCACATTCCCTTCCCTCCCTCCACAGTGTAAGCAAGCAGCATGTCTTTGCCTCTCCTGGCCAGTGCAGCTGGAAAATATTCAAATTCATTACATAGTAACAAGGATAATTCTGATGGCCTCAACACTCTCTCTGCCTCATCGCCATGGGGATCTTCTTTTTTTTATTTTTGTCCATCCCAGCTCTTCCTAGAGTTGCTCATATTCCCCAGGAATAAAGGTCCTCTTTTTTTTTTTTCCCCCCACACTGGTCACCGCAGAGCTATTTCTATGAATGCTTCTGGGAAGGGTTGGTGTTACCGTCCAGCTCCATTTCATGCTCCCTGTGTTGCAGAGTGTGCCGCTGTCATTTGCATTGACCCCATTACCTGGTTTCTGCTACTGCCTCCTGACCTGTTCCCCACCAGCTTTGTCTGGAGCCAGCAAGAACAGGTGGAAATGAAAAGGTTTATTGTGTTGTCTAAAAGGTGTCTTCTCAGCATGCTTTGAACAAGACATCATGTGTGATGGGGTGTAAATTTTAGTTGTATCCATTTCCATCAGGTTGATGGTGTGGACACTAGCAGTTTCTCCTGCTTCCAGAATGGTCTGGGATTATGAAACATGACAGTGAAATCAGGCAGCTTGCAGAGATGATGTTTTCTGGTTTCTGTGGAGTAAAATTAGAAGAAAAGAGCAACTGCTTGCTGTGGTGGCCTGGTAAAAGAAAGCAGAGGCAGTATAATAACAGCAAATATGATACCAAGACACAGCAAACATAGTGTGGGAAGTGCTGAGAACAGATTCAATCTATTTTAGATGCAAGTTCTAGGTTAAATGCAAGTGCATTTTAGCAATAGCAAACAGCAAAAAGGACTAGCGATGGTGAGATCTTCTCTCCTTTAAAACAGAAACCTTTTAGTAAAGCAGTGGTGTCCGTAGGTTTATCAATCCTCTGCATATTTAATAATCCAGCTAAAATGTTGCCTGTGGGAATGAGATCCTGTTGGGGAACAGATATACCTTGGTCCTGGGGATTTGCCAGCGGAGGGGCAAACACTGCGAGCTGAAATCACCCTACTCGGAACAGCAGCAGCAGTTCGCATCCTTCGATGTGGGGACTGCCTGTCCCTGAGGAGTGCTTGCAGATGCAGGAGGTTGTCACAGATGGAACCACTTTGCCGAGGCATGTGGATCAGATTCAAATAAAACCCTGGATGTTGTTGACCAGCATGTGACAGAATGATCACACTGATCCCGGCAAGGTTCCTAGTGATGTAGTTAGTGCTAACAATGCCTGAGAAATAAAAAGATTGGGTCTGAGCCAGGCATTGAGTAATATCTCATTGGATCCAGATGTTCCTGTTGTTAGATAGAAGTTTGGCACCCTTAATCCAGCAAAACATTCTCCAAATTCAGGCCTCTGGTCTCAGTGCAGATGTGAGCGACTGTTGAGTGAAAAGCTTAATGCACTAATTCACGCAGGCTGTAAAGCACATAGGATGTTAGCAAAACGTGAATCCAAATCATACGCCAGACAACTACCAGTTTGTGTTCTGAGCTCCTAAAACTGATGTTACGTAGACATCCAGCCGACAGTGTGCAAACTGGCATCCTGGAAGAATGTGCACTAGGGTCCAAAGGCAATGGGTTGGTTTTATGATGTTTGGTTTTAATCTTGCTTTCATGAGCTAAGAAAGACTAGACTTGCACCCTGTCATTTCCTGAAGGAAGAATTTGGTTGTGTGGTAAATAAAGGGATGATTGTTAAACTCACAGGACCTGCAGAGATTTGATTAACTTTCGCTGAAAAGCTCTAAATCAGAGACTCCTCAAAAAATTGAGAATAAAATGAATGATGGTGTTTGCCTGCATTGAAGGACGCTGTCCCTGGGTTCCTTCAGTGTTCAGGATGCAGATTCGTAAGGACATGGATGGATCTGCTCACACAGACATCTCAGGCAATCATGAGCCCCAGCAAGGAGGTGTTTTTCACCAACCTCTGTGTCATTACCCAGCACTGCCGTGATATATAGAGCAGGGCATGTGAAATGCATAGAAAATCTGAAGCTGCAGGAAGAGATGATAATCTAGCAGTGTGGTTTTTCAAGGATGGGATACCTCTAAAATCCTGTCTTTCTGCATTACAAAACTGAATCACCAAGAAGTGCATATCTTGACTTAGAGGAGAACTCACATTGCAGTGTCAGGTGCTTTAGACATTGTTTTATTCAGATGGAATACATCAGAGTGGATCCAGAAGAAACCTCTTTCTGAATCACTACTCAGATCATAAGGATTACCAAGGGCCAGAGCAAAGATGGTCGTAGTGTCCAGGGATATCGTTCTTAGTAGGACCTCCTCTAACGCAGATACTTCTATACCTGTGGGAAAGCCTGTGACCCCCGCTCAGGGATAGTGGGCTTTAGATGGATTTTGAATCACTTCATTTTGGATGGATGGGCAGGCACGAGAATAGATCATTTCACATCATCATATATTGCAGTTCCTACAGAGATGAGCTTTAGCTCTCTGGTGCGTAACTGCCCGAGCTGAGAAAAGAGCTGTAGGGTAGCATTCAGGTGAAGCGTGCTGACGTAAATTCTCACTCAGCACATCCACACAGGAAAAACCTGAAGGAGCAACATTTCTTTTTTGGCCTAGCGTGATACAACAGACTGAACAACTTTTTTCAAGGTGGTCAATAAGTCTTGAAGGTGTGGGAGGGATGCAAAGGGATTAATGACACTACTTGAATTGCTGGGAAGGCTGCATCAGCCCTTGATATTGGGTTGTTTGTGTGGGAAACACAGACCACAGTGTGTTGTTGTTGTGGCACGCTACAGCAATTAGCCTGAACAGTCCTGAAAGTACCCCAGTAATCCCCAAATTGAATGTTATTTTTACCAGACATGGAGTCCCTGAAAGGATTAGCTGATACTGGCCTGCAGTGTTCCCCCAAGGGACACAGCTCCTTAGCTAGAGGAAGGGATTTCAACCTTACCTGAGTACATCTGTGTTGCTCATGGGGCTACAGGCATAAAAAGCAACAGGACGCAAGTTAAAGGTCCTGCTTGGCTCTGAGTCCTTGGTGGCAAGTCTGAGACGTACTTCCCTCCTCTGCCTGAAGTACCCATGTTGGGTATTGAACAGGGGTTGGTCAAAGGCAGCGGCTGTGAGTCACTGTAGTGGGCAGCAGTGGGCACAAGCCAGTTGCCAGTCCCAGCCCTGAGCTGGGTATGCCCAGTGTTGTCCCTGGTGGTCCTTCAGTAGAAATCATGTTTCGGCACTTGTCTCTTATCTGCACAGCTCTTCACCTTTGCCACTAAGTGCTGCAGAGAAGAGACTTTCTGTGTGTGACTCAGGCCTCTGTTTGGGGTAGGGATGTGCAGATGGATACTGGGATCAGTTCCTTCACTGATGCACTTAGATATCACGCTGCTGACTTCAGTGGAGCTACTCTGACACCAACCTGGTGACAGCCTGGCTCAGGGTCTGGATGATTCTTAGGATTAGAAAGGTTTTCTCTGGCTCCAGACACACCATGGCATGTCACGAGTTTCCTGGGCGCATCTTAAAATACATTTCTTTCTACCACAGGTGACAGCAAGATGCTTGGTGAGGGAGTCTGACCCGTCCCCTGCTGCTGCCCATCTGCCCCAGCCTGGGGGTCGGTGCTGCGCTGCCAGCCAGCACTGTGTGCTCTGGCCCATGCTGCTCTCTCACACTTGTTCCTTTGTCCTCCTCCCAGGTGGTGTATTTCACGGCCACATTCCCATACCTCATGCTGGTTGTTCTGCTGATCAGGGGAGTCTCCCTGCCTGGGGCATCCCAGGGAATCCTGTTTTACCTTTATCCAGACCTCAGTCGCCTTGGGGATCCCCAGGTAAGCTGAAGGGGGTACCAAATGGATGAGCTGTACTTGCACGGATGCCTGTGGCTGTCCTCTCCCCTCCTTCTCCTTTTCTCACTCTCTTTCCTCCAATTTCTTCTTTCTGTCTCCTTTTTTTCCCTCTCTGTGGGCATAAGGCAGGACTGTGATATTGGTGCACGCTCTGGTCCCCATGCTCCCTAGCTGTTGGCCTTTGCCTGTGCTCTTACCTTATTTTCTAGTCTGAGTTGGGTCTGAATTACCTGGGGGGTATGGGCAGTGGGATTTAACCCTTCATCCCGAGTGGTGCCAGCTGTCCCACCCACTTTCTGGGGGAGACTTCTGTTGCGAAGGCAGCCGGTGCGTGGGGTGCTGCTCTGCACTGTGTCAGCCCTGCTCTAGCGTGCTTGCTCCAGCTTCCCTGGAAGCATGCCGGGTGCATGGATGGCAGGAGCTGTGGCATGCTGCAGCATTTCCCTGAGACCCGGCTGCCCTCCTCACCTCCCAGTCCCGGGTGAGAAATTCCTGCCCCTCTGATGGGAGGGTCAGCGCCCCACTGTGGCTTTTAATCTCTTTGGGACAAGTTCTTCCACGTCAAATCCTGGCTCCAGCTGAGCTGCTGTACCAGCCTTTGTGTGAAGGTGTTTCCAAAGGAGATTAAAGGGTCCCTGCCTGAAAAATAGGCCAACAAAACCCTTTCTAACCCCATTAACTCTTTCTGGTCTTGTCCCACTGCTCCCGTAGTTATTAATTTTGCAAATAGTGCCATAAGCGCTGGGGGAGGAGCAGCTCCAGCTGATCCTGCCCTCCCTGATGGAGAAGAGAGGATCCCTGTTCCCTGTGGGTGGGAGTAGCAGCATGTCAGGGGCTGCTGGCCATCCCCGGGTCTTGCCTGTGCCACCAGTGCAGTGTGGCTCTGTGCAAGTCAGTTTGACTTATAGCTTCTGATCTGGGGAGCTAAACACGAGTGTCCGGTTTCCAGCTCCAGGCGGTCTGGTTTTTATCACGGGAAGGACTCGGAGTTCCTGCTCAGCTTTCTGGAAGTCGCTCTCTGGTCAAGGCTGCGTCTGAGCAGGGGGTGAAAAATCTTTGTTTTACAGTGTTGGCTGCTATCTTGCTGTCTTGGTTTGTCTGTGGACAGGAGGTGGGTAGGACAGCTGCTCCTCCATGTGAAGGTGCAGCAAGGCTTGGAAGGGGGTGAGGACAGGTCTGTGTTTGCAGTGTTTGTGGCTCCATTCGTGCTGATCAGGTGCGAGAGACCTCTAAAATGAAATAACATTTTCAAACAGTGCTCATTCACTTATGAAAAGTCCTGTTGTTACTGTGGCTGTGTCGCCCAGGGGACTGAATTAAACCACTTCAGGCATGGTGTGGCTTTGCTGGTACTAGCTGTGTCCTTATTAGGTCCGTCCTGGCAAACTTTTCCAATTACAGCCTGAGCTTTAGAAGCACAGCTTCCTTGCAGCCTGGAAAATGCTAATGTGCTGGTGGAAAGACAGAGTAACCCTTCAGAGCAAGAGGATGGCTTGTCCTCCAGTGGGGGAGGAAAACTGGCTTCTCCCTTCCCGACTTCATCATTCCCCAATTAATGGTTCGCTTTTGCAGGAGAAAAGCAGGAGTCAGTAACAGTGGTTGCCTTCCTCCACTGTGTTTTAACCATCCTACTGAACCAAGCAGCAGGGCTCGGTGCTTCTCTTGTGTTTTCCCATCAGAGAGGTAAGGGAAGGGTTAGTGCCCCAAGCCCCACACATGCGTAGCTGTGCTCCCCTCTCTCTGTGCAGGGACAGCGTGAGTCCTGCCAGCCCATCGGGGCCAAGTCAATTATAATTGATTTGCGCTCAGAGGATGGTGAGCTGTAATTGTTTACCCGCAATCCTGCACTGCCTGGAAAAATGTGAGACTACAGTGCCTGGAAAGGGATTCTGGAAACTTAAAAAAAAAAAAAACAAACCAAAAAAACAAAAACAAAAACAAAACTAAAAATACCCTCTTCAATCTCAGCCTTATGATAAGGCATCTCAAGGGGAGGTTTAAACAAAGGGCAAACAATATACAAGGGGACAAAATCAAAACTCCTTCAAAGTGTATGAAAAACTAGGTGGAAAGAGGGGATGAATTATTTAGCAGATTCTACCAGGGGAGCAGCAGCAGCTGAAAAGTGATTAAGTGTCAGAATATCTGACTGGTGTGTGGAAATCATTGCTTTTCACCTGCCAAATGACCTTGGACAAAACTGGGAAATCCTGCCTACGAGAGCTCAGGCTAGCTGATTGATGGTGGTCTCTTCTGGCCATGAAGCCTACAGTGCCCTAAATCTTCTGGCACCTTCATTTTCTAAATCTAGGAAATGCTTATAATTAAAATGGTAAATAAAATGCAGTTGATAGGTAGATCAGACTATACAAAGAAACTGCCAAACAAAAGTTTTGAATAATGAAGTCCAGTTCTGCTCAAATACAAGCAGATAACAGCAAAACCACCAAAGAGATCATCTATTTTGAACTGTATGCCCCCAAACTAAAATATCCAAAAAAGCAACCCCATAGTTTGTGTTTTGTTTGTATAATGTTTAGTATTATGATGTTAGCCTGCCAGCCATTACTGGGCCCCATTTTTTTTCCCCCATCCTTGATTGCATTTTCTGTGCTCTAGAAGGTTCCTACATATTTCATAGTGTGGGATGTGTTTTAACTGAAAGGATGTCTTGGGGTTGTTCACCATTTCCACTTTTGATCACTCCACCCTTTGCAATTATCTTTGCAGCAATTTTATTAATTGTTTATTTCAGTAGATAACACTGGGGATTTAGGGAGGTGATTAAGGAGAGGGATGCACAGTGTGATCCACTAGAAGGAAGCTGAAACAAGAGGAATTCAGAGTAGAAATAAGGTTTAAGTGTGGGAAATGTCATTAGAAGAACTTTTCTCAGGCGCTGGCAGGCTCTCTGTTGCTTGGTGCTTTCATACCATGACCAGGCACCATTTTTAATAGACAGATTTAAAGAGAGAGCTGATGGACTTGATGCAGAAAGTGCTGGCTGTGTGTTTGGGTTTGCTTTAAAGAGAAGAAATGTAATGGTCTCTTTTCACTCTGGTATCAAGTCTCAAGTGATTTTTTGCTAAATTTCATTAGATTTAATGAGTGAGAATGGAAGAAGAGTTAAATTCAGCAGCATCGGAGCATAGCCCTCTCTGGAAAAGCGGCAAACGTTTCTCAAATCCTCCCACTCTTGTTTTCCTCTTGAAACTTCCAGAAAACCTACCACCTTGCTGCATGTGCTTGTACTTTATCTAGTCTTTATATAAAGGAGGAACTAAGAACTTTCTGTGACAAGCTGCTTTCCATCTGGCCCAGATGTGCCGAATGTGCCGGTGGGGACTATGCCCCGATTCTGGGGGCAGGGAAGCACCGGTGGTGCTGAGGGTCTGCAGAGGATCCGCAGCTCTGCAGATCCCCCGTAAGCAGTCCCCACCGCCACACCAGACACCCAAGCCTGCACAGCACCATGCTGGGGCACCCTGCCTTGCTCTGTGCAACTAAATTCAGACCATTACCTTCATCTAACCTCCGCTTCTCATTGTTTCTCCATTTCTCACCTGCACTACTTTTCAAATAACCTTCCCTACGTCCCTCGCATTTTCTTGCACCCATTTCCCTGGTGGTTGCTTTCTGGAGCAGCGTTTGCCCCTGCAGAGTCCCCACAGACTCCTGCTTCCCCACCAATGCGGCAGGAAGGGGAAGCAAGAGATGAATGTGTCCCCAGCTCTTTGGGGGGCTGCCGCTGTGCTCGTGGCTGGAGAGGGAGACTGCCAGGGTCTGGCTCATGGTTTGCACCGGAGCAGCTCTTGCTGTCGAGGCTGTGTCCACCACAGGGAGGACGGGAGGTGCATGCATCTTGCAGGGCTGTGACCTGCTGGGTTAACCATGGGCCCCCATAGCCACGCTGGGGAAGGGGTCAGAGCCCCCAGATCCTCTCCAAATTCAGGCCCCTCCTGCTGCTTCTCCATGGCCAGCGAGAGCTGCTGCTTCCCAGCAAGAGGGGAGGGCGACTCTGGGCCTGCTAAATATTATTTGTTCCCCTTATTTATTTTTTTCCCAGCAAGCCTTTAAATTGACCCCGTGTGCTTGGTTTGTGCTGTTGCCGGCCCCCTGCTTCCCCTTTCTGAAGACGAGCCTGTTTGTTTTCCTGCCGGAGGGCGACCCGCTGCGCCTGTGTGTGGATGCGTGTGCTGGCTCCGTGCGCTCGCCCCATGCCCCCCAGCCCCGGCAGAGGGTCTGCGAGCCTGGGCACCGCTGCCATCCTTGCCTGGGGGACAGAGGGCAGGTACCGGGCAGCAGGGAGGGAGCACTGGCAGCTCCCACAGTGTGCTGGAAGGGCTCAGGACTGGTGTTATCTCCTCCGCTTTGCTGGAGGAGTGCATCCTCGTGGGGTGAACCACAGCTGTATTTACCTTGAGGGGCTTCCTCCTCCTCCTCCTCCCACGCCTCTCACCAGCCCTGCTGGTGTGGGACCCGGGTGGCTGGCCGGCCGCGGCCGCACAGCCCTGCTGAGTCTGATCTCAGCGCTGACATAGCAGGAAGGAATAAAGCTGTCTTTCTGTCCGCCCGCAAGCAGCAGGGCAGGGAGGACCATAAAGCCGGGCTTCCCAGCTAGCAAGGAGCATCCCTCGCCCCTCTGCGTCACCCTGGGGCAGGCAGCTGTGCTCTTTGGGATGAACAAGAGACCTGTTTGTTTTCTTGTGGTGTTTAAAGAAACCCAGCAGTGGGAGGGCTCTCTGGGTGTAAAAAGTCCCTGTGGGTCGGCAGGTGCCCCTGAGGTGTGGGGGTTACATGAGGTCACGATGTCATGGGGCACAGGGAGATTAACCAGGGAACAACCCCCCTGTCCCCCACTCCCAAGGAGTCCAAGAATATATTTTCCAAACAGCTGGGACTTGGGGCTGGGAATGTGATGCTCGGTGGGGCATGGGGTGGGCAGAAGGACAGGGAACGCTTTACAGAAATGGCAGCAACTTGTTCCCTGCCTCCTCTCTCCTGCAGTAAATGAAGGCAAGGGAAAGTTGGCCTGGGCTGTGCTGCATGGCGGTGGGCTCTTTGCAGCAGGGCCCCAGGGCTGCACAGCCCAGTGCCGCTGCAGTGCTGCCAGACGTGGACTTGGTCTTTGGGCTGAGGCCTGTGGGCCAGTCCTGTATGAAGGGGGTAAAGCAATAATCTGGAAATGGTGCCCTGGGCATCTTGAGGTGAAATCTTAGGAATCAAGACCTCCCCTTCTAAGGCTGGGCTGAAGCGTTGTGTTTGCGTGGCAAAGTGGGTGGCTGGCGGGCAGCACCAGTGCCACGGGCTGAGCCGTGAGCTGTGATGCTGGCTGCGAAAGAAACGCTGGCGGAACTGCAGCTCAAGACTTGGGTGTTCTTTGCTCTTTGCTCGGCATTACACTGAGTGTGATCCTCCATGCAGCATGTACCCACTTCGTGCTGTATCATGTCTGCTTGCTGATGGGGACAGTTTCGCGCTTCTCAGCACGGCACCTGTATTTGATGTATGACATACACTGGGGTTCAATAACATTTTGCTCGAAAACGGTCTTTACTGTTATTTGTAAGTGCTTTGAGATATTCCTAAGGAAGGATCTGTTTCAGTACAGGGGGCTATTAAATTCCAGTACATGTAATAAAGTGAATATTGCTGAGAAAATTAAGGGGTGAAGTAATATGTCCTTTTATAGGCCATAACCATCTTGGATAACTGCAGCTCAGGTGTGAAGGCTTTGGCTAAAAACAGAGAGTAGGAGGTTATTACAAGCTGGAGTAAACAACATGTTCAAGGAAATTGAATTATGAATTAAATAAACTGGATGGCTTAGAAAACTGCAGACAACAATCAAATCAAAATACCCATGCTGCCAATGTGCCAGCAAAAGCTGAACAGCATAAACTTTACCAGTCTCTTTGGGAACAGCGGCCAGAGAACAGCAGCACGCTTTTATGTGCAGGGGAAAGAGAGCCCTGCCTGACCCCAGTGAGCCCCTTTAGTCAGAGTGGAAATATTAAAATAACAAGAGGGTGTTGATCAGCGGCACAGGAGGGAAAGGGGGGTCTTGGAAGGGCTGAAAAAATATTTTTCTGAGTCACTGCAGGGAGAGAAACGAGAAGAGACAGCAGGTTGGGGAGGGAAGATTTGGGTTGCTGTCTTCTGCAGTGAGTGGTTTGTGTAGCCCCCATGAGCCCACGGGGCGGGTGGGCAGCGGTACTTCTCATGAAGGGCTCGAGGACAAGGGTGGACCACAGACGGGCTGAGGCGCCTTCCAACCCCAGTGATCCTGCAGTCCTGGGAGCTGCTGCCACTGCTCAGATGCATCACTAGTGGGGCAGGAACACCCACGGCATCAGCCTTTTTGTAGTCCATTGACCCCCAAGCAATTCAGGAACTACCAGGGGGCTGGGAAGGACACAAAGGTGGATTGATCTTTGGCCCAAGAGCTGCAGTAACCTTTTAAAATGGAAAATAAAGTGCATGCAGCACAGTCATGCTGACTAAGTAGGGTCATAAGCTCTGCAAGCCAAGCTTAGCTTTATTTACAATTTCAGCCACAGGCTGCCTTGCTCCAAATGGGAGCATATGCTCAGGCAGGTCCTGTATTCCTGAAAGATACCCCTTTGGGGCTGGGCTCCCACACAGCCCAGTGTGCCCCCCATGGGTGTTGTGTTGGGCAGAGCAGGCAGTGGAGCGGGGAGCACACAGACCCCACGCTGGTCTCTGCTGCACAGTCAAGGATATCACTGGGTTTTGGAAATGAGCCACTTCATAAGCCACAGAGCTAATGAAGCTTGGTGTCTTGCTATTTGGCTTCTATCATGGCTGGTAAAACACCAGTTCTTTTCCTGCCCCTGGGATATTTCTTGTGTCTCTTGCTTGTGAGATTTATCTGATATTTAATACTGGTTGACTCTTCCTCCCTGTAGCTTTCTGCTCAGTGGGGACACTAAGTTCCTGTCTTTTTCCTATTCCCTGGCTGTTGTGAACTTTTTAAGTAGTTGATATCCTTGAGGTTTCTACCAACTGTTAAATCTGGTTGAAACTTGTCAACTGGGTCCAATGTTATGGCAAGCGTTGGGTAGTCAGTTTGATGGCAAAGGTCCTGTTATCTTGACAAATTAAAATAGAAGGGATCCAAAACCCATAAGAGGGTGTGATTTGAGCTTGAATTTGATGAAAAAACAGAGCTTTAGCAATGAACAGCAAAATAAAAATCAAACCTAACAAAACATTTCACCCCAGTCTCTGCAAAGATGCTTAAATTATTGATGCAAAGGTGTCAGCTGGTCCAGCTCACCTGAGTGCCTTGCTGTGCCTAAAAAGTAGCTGAAAAGTGAAGGCTGTGTCCTTACTGCCCACAAGCACAGTGATGCTTTAAGAATCAATTATAAAAGGGGCTTTGATTTTTTTTCTAGTCTTTTTGAAAGGCAAAAATGAACTAATAACCTGCTCTCTAAACCTACCTCTCCATGCAGGTCCTCCAAAGAGTGAAATACACTGAGGTCAATTACTTTTTCAATATCCCAGTGCCTAGAATTAGCTATCTCAGTCCCACTTCATCATCTGTCCCTTCCCATTCTATAAATCAGAGATTTGATCTGACTCCCGGTGAAATTGTGAAGAGGGTTTTCAAGGACTGAAGAGAAGGTGGTGGGGCTGAAGTTGCTTGCAGGTCAGGGAGAGCAGTTTCATCAAATCTAGCCCTAGCAGAGCTTTGCTTTCTCTTCACGTGGACTACACTGCTGGCTCTTGCAGCAGTGGACAGGGAGAAGATTCATTCTGTGCAGGCGCCCCTTGAGTTAAAAACAGAATTTCCTCCAGAAAATCACAGCTAATGGGATCGTAACATCCCTTCATAAGGCACATCATCCTAGGAAGGAGAAGAGGTAAATGCAAAACAAAACCTTTCATCACATGATTGCTCTTTGGCCAGTGTGGGAGAGGAAAGGCAGAACCGTGCGCTGTGGGGGGTGGCCTGGGGCAGGTGCTGCCCAGCTGATCGTTGCCTCGGGACATGAGGTCTGGCTGACAGGTACAGGTGTGATTCAGACTCATCAAAACCACTCTGGTGCTTTTCATTGACTTCTGTTCTTCTCAGAGGGGATACTGGGGCAAGGTTGGTGTTTGTCCTAGGGCTCACCAGCACTGCTGCTCTGGGGAAGGAGGGTATAGCCAAATGGAGATTTTTCTCATTAAAGTTGTCCCAGTAATACTTATCTTCTGCTTTTCTTTCCTGGCCAGCTTCTCTTTTGTCTCTAGAATGTGGCTGCCCTTCAGCATTGGCTGAATGACTGTCTTATCTCTATTTTATAAACCCCTTAGGAAGAAGGATCTTAGGAAACAGAGGGTTTAATTAATAACCTTTGTCATTGCTTCATTTCTCACTGTTGGTTCCTGCTTTTGCTGTTCTCTGTAGAAGGCAGTGGCGGTGATTGCATTGGTCACTGCACACAGCTAGGCTTTCAGATCAAATTTGGCATTGACAAATGTCAGCCTCAGAGCACTGGGATGTGTTATTGGCAGTGAGAGCAAAGTGGAGTTCAAAGGTGCCTCGTGGGACTAACAGTTCTTGTGTTTTCTTTTAGGAGCTGTCTTTTGCAAACAACTCGGTATATTTCTAGTACTTCTCACCTCCCCAGTTAATTTTCTTTTAAGTTTTGGAGCCCTTAAATTAGGTCTTGGTGAGAAGGGCCGCCACCAGAAGCTGTATGTACCTGTGCCACCCAGTGGGAGACCAGGCTTGCCCAAATCAAGTCCCCCTCCTCTGCTAGCAGAGGGCTCCTCCAGCTCTCTTGGAAAGTGTTCGTTTGGTCTGTCACTGCTGGGAGGCTCTGGAGAGTCACAGAGTTCTGCAGATTTGTCCAAGCAAGAAAGAAATGATGATGAAGAGCTATATGTGCTGTGGCTTTTCAAGGATCTTGGTGCATCCGTTCCCTTTGGCACTCTTAGCACTCCCTGGATGCCTCGCTGAGCACTGTAATTCCTGGCACTGTACATAACCTGCCCCTAGAAAAGGCTCGTCTAAATGCTGCGTATTACTGACCTCCTGATCACTGGCCTTTCTACTGGTTATGGCAGCCCCCAGGGCTCTGCCTCTTTGCATCCGTGCAGTGTCTGTGCTCTGTGCTGGCCTTGTCTTCTCACCTGTGTTTGCATCTCCCTTGCAGGTCTGGATGGATGCAGGCACTCAAATCTTCTTTTCGTATGCAATTTGTCTGGGATGCCTGACAGCTCTGGGCAGCTATAACAAATACCATAACAACTGCTACAGGTAACTGGAGCACGGCTCTGCTGCCTAGAGCCTTCCCCTCTCTGAACATCAGTGCACCTAGGCTGGTGAACTGCTGGAGGCTACTGGCCTTTTGAAGTGTCGTGTTTTCTGTTTCTACTCAGGGCGCAAGAAAACTCTTTCCAGGTGTCTTCTCCCGAAATCCAGCTCTCTGTGCTTTCTACCCAGGGGAACTTTCTGCCCATGCCATGGATAACAAAACTCCTCTTCCACACCAGCTGAGACCCAGCAAAGTCAGATCCTCTTCACTAGCTTTGTGGCCCCAGCCCTCACCACAGCCTCCCCTATTACATGGGTGCATGAGTAGCCATAGGGGAAGCAGAGCTGTGAGATCTAATGGCTCTAGACCAGAGTCCTTTCACCTTGTGATTTATCCTTCCTAGGTTCATTTGGACCTAGCGTCTTGCACAGTTGTCAGTGCTTTGGTTTCCTATGTGCTGTCTATGGTCTACATATAAGCCTGCAGATACGACTTCTGTTTCTTGCGTATTTTTCCGCATGCTGGACTGCCCTTGAATGGAGATGGGCCAGGTTGCCAGATAGAATCAGGCTGTCAAGTTGAAGTGGTCAGGTGAAAATAAACTCATTTTGCTCTAGATGTGTCCAGCATCTGGAGCTGCATCCCCAGGGGTAAAAGGCTGGTGTAAGCGGAAGAGGGTACCTCTAGGTAAAACTGCTTACCTCCCTTCTCTTTCTCTGCTGACTGTGTTGCTCCTGGCACTGGGTTCTTCCCCCATCTTTTAAATTCAAAATTGTGGTGGTTGCCATGGAAGGTCCAGGCAGACCACTAGCTCCATGGTGCTTGCTTGTCATCTTTCCCTCTCTTCACTTTAGAAGTTCTCTTCTGCTGTACAGATGCCTTTCCAACAGCACCTGGGCTGGGACTCCTCTTCCTTTTCGTGTCCCTTCTCCCAGATGCAGTTTTGAGATAAAAAGCTGTAGGAAAATAAGAGAGAATGGACCTGTCTCCGGCCTGCTGCATGTCTTTGGGCACTAGCCCTTTGCATCTCCCGTCTAGATATGCAACATGGAGCTGATGACAGGGGCTGCTTAGCAGCAAGGTTGTAAAGAGCTTCTGTAGCTGCAGCTGGGAGTGCTACAGAAAGTGGAGAGATGTCTGTTTGCACACAGACCATTTACACTATTTGGCTTTGCTAGGGAAATGGTTCTTAGTTTTGGTGTCAAACCTCCAAAGAACCTGTTCCCAGGCATGGACCAGTTTTAGTGAGTCAGTCCTGTGCTGGGCAGCCTTGGATTGCGTAGGAAGACAAAACCAGGCTTTAACAGGGCAGAGGGACACCAGCATGGTAGCCCACTCAGTTATCTGAGTTATGGTTGAGTCACCATCCCTGGATGTGTTTAAGAGACGTTTAGATGTGGTGTTGGCGGTTATGGTGTAGGGGAGAACTTGTAGAGTAGGGTAGATGGTTGGACTTGATGATCCCAAGGGTCTCTTCCAACCTAGACAATTCTATGATTCTATCTCAGGACAGGTGTAACCTTTGGTGACCTGGAAGAGAAAAGAATGTGGGCAGGAGGAACCATTGTTCATATGGCAGCAGTCCGAGATGGCACCAAACAGCATAGACCATTTCTCATTTCTTGGGACAGTAAGGGATATCAATCAGGGCTCCCTGGCTCCCTTTTGGGTGAAAATCTGGAGAGACCTCTTTGCTCTGGCCGTTCCCTTCATGTTACCCTCCACCATGACACCCCTTCCCACCTGCCAGGTGACTGGGGAGAGCACCTCCCAGCCCATGCCTTTCCAAGTAGGTTTTGACCTGTCATGCATACATCCAGGGGAAAGAGGGAGAAATATTAGGGAGAGGAACTATTTGAAATAAAAGGGAATTTGTATAAAATGTCTGAGAATATAATTTGCGTGGAGAGCAGGCAGTTTACAGCAACTTCAGAAATGAGGTCCTGGTGTGGGCTCCCCAGTGGGTTAGCTGAGCTTGGTGGAGCATGACCCTCCTTACCAGCCAGGAGATTCATGGGGACTCATCCTGCAGGCCTCTTTCGGTCTCATCTGCCTTAGAAACCAAGTGCAAAGGCAGACTTAGGTGCTGTGCAGTCCTTGACAATGCAAAAAGCTGTGCTTTGGAAGGAATAATCTGTATTTGTACAGCGTAGGGGCTCTGTATGAACTATACTTTCTCTCTAGAAATGGTTGCAGACCGTGAATAGATTTAGTTAACGTGCAGGGAGGAGCATGAAGCCCCCAGATTGCTAGAGACATAGAGTGATACAAAAAAATCACACTGGATTTGCAGAGTAGCATTTAATAAAGTCAGAGAGGGCTATGAAATGCCAGAAGGGGTGCATTCAGTTTGGTTCAGAATATCTCGGAAAGATGCTGCAAATGTTATTGTTGTCCCCAGGGTTGCAGTCGCAAGAGGACTAGGGAGACTGGAGCGTGAAAAGGAATTGGGTAGATAAGAGATGCTTAGTTTAAAGCATAGATGGATGAGAATGAGATGAAACAGAGACAAAAGGGAATAGATCAGAGAAAACAAATTGGGTGGCTCTGTCCATCTTTTTCTCATAATGCGAGGACCAGGAGATATCTAGTAGTGCTGAGAACCAAGAAGATTGTAACTGGTCTGAGAAATTTATTAAGGAAAATGATGCCCCCTTCTCAGACAAAAATAATCTCTGGTACTCTCTGCTACAGGAGGGACCAGGAGAGAGAGGAAAAAAGAAAAAAATCAGGCATTTAGATGTGTAGCAAGACTATCTCGTGAGCTTAGGTGAAGAATGCATCTTTATGCTGTCCTTGGAGAAGGCTTTCCCTGGGGGAGACCCTGCTGTATTGCCTACCCTGGGATATCCTCCTGCAGCTCCTGGTGCTGAGCTGAGCTGTGGGGGTGCTGGGAGAGAGGCCCTGCTGTGGACGTGGACACAGTGGCTGGGGTGGGAGAGCGGGTGCTGCCCCAGGGTGCTGCCATGGGCTGCAGGTCGTACCTGGACCCCCCCACCTGGCTGATGCTCTGCTCCCTCCTCCCAGGGACTGCGTGGCCCTTTGCTTCCTCAACAGTGGCACCAGCTTTGTGGCCGGCTTTGCCATCTTCTCAATCCTGGGCTTCATGGCCGGGGAGCAGGGTGTGCCCATCGCCGAGGTGGCCGAATCTGGTGAGTGGGGCTGCGGTGGGACGGGGCCGTGGGGGTACTGCTATTTGGCCCCCCTCAGCAAGGGAGGCATGCCCACAGGATACCCACACCGGGGCAAGCCATATTGCAAGCTGCAGGTTCCCATCCTGGTGGGCAGCTCTGCTTTCTGCCTCCAAAAACCAGGGAGAAGCAAATGCACACTCATGCAACATTAAGATGCAATGTCCATGTCTTGAGGTCAATGCCTATAAGGCTTTGGCAGCTGCTGTCTGTCAATGTGGGGGTGAGGTGCCTGCATGGCGTACACCCAGGCTTGTGCTGTGCTCCCCTGAGCTCAGAGGCTTTCCCTGGCTCCCAGCCCTTGCGATGGTGATGCAGCTGGAGCTTGCTGTGTCCCCTTTCCTTCCCTTCCTGCTGGACTCCTCCACTTCTTGAGGAGCCTGGGTTTCATGCACAGCGCTGGTATAACTGGGGCAAGAGGCTTCGTGGCTTCAGGCTGTCACCTTGGTTGGGTGGCTGCCTCAGGTGTGTCTGCATCAGCTGTGCTCGGCCGCTGCCTGCTCTGAAAGCCCTTCTCCCTGCAGGGCCTGGCCTGGCATTCATCGCCTACCCTCGGGCTGTGGTCATGCTGCCCTTCTCCCCGCTCTGGGCGTGCTTCTTCTTCCTGATGGTTGTTTTGCTGGGACTGGACAGCCAGGTAAAGGCGCAGGTGCAGGGCAATTCCCTGCCAGAAAAAAAGCCACCATCCCTTTGGGACAGGCTTGAACTTGGCTGAGGTGGGGGCAGCGGGGCCGGGGAGCTGGTCAGGTTGGGCTGACATAGGTGGGATCTCTATTCTTGGCAGTTTGTCTGCGTGGAGAGCCTTGTCACAGCTCTTGTTGACATGTACCCCACCATCTTCCGCAAGAAGAACCGCCGGGAAACCCTCATCCTGCTGGTCTCCGTGCTCTCCTATCTGGTCGGGTTGGTGATGCTCACAGAGGTATTTTGTGCTCAGACCGCCTGTGTGGTGCTTGCTGGGTCTGAGTGCCTCCCTGGCGGGGGGTGGGGCTGGTGGGTGGTGAGGTCCATGCTGGGGCTGAGAGCTTGTGGGTGAGCCCCAAGCTGCTGTGCAGTGCCAGGAGGAGGCTGCCCTTCCTTCCCTGTGGTGTTTGCGTTTTTCCTTCTAGCCCTCACCTCTTGTGCCAGTCATAGTCCTGACACTTCTCCTGCCACGACTGATTATTTGAGCTCTGGACAGCCCATATTTTGGTTATAGATTTTTCTTTACATCAGTGAAATCTTTATAGCTGCAGCCTGTTGCATGGTGGGGGGAGCACCTTTGTCCTTCTCTTTCCTCCTAGATGGAGCTACATGAGGCACTTGGTGTAAGGAAATTTGGTGTGCCCCATATCTATTACACTGATTTCCTATATATTCCCCTTGTTGTGATTAATTGCCTGGGAGTTAAACCGTTCTGGTTTAAAACCTTTAACTCCTCCTAGCAGTATGTTCGTGGGGATTGATGCTGCCGTGATGGTCTTCGCATCTTTTGTTTTCATCGGGGCATAATTTTGAAAAAGCTGCCTTTGATGTTGCACCTGCAGCTTTGTGCCTGGGCTTACCTTGCAGGCCTGTTTGGTAGACAGCCTTGCGGACCTGGGCAGTGAAGCAGCCAGGCTGCCAGCCTCTGGGCCCACAGCAACAACTGCTTGCAAAACTGCATGCACAGCTACTTCCCCCTGCAAATTAGGGGGGGCTAAAGTGAATTCAATTATTGTGTCTCCAAAAGGCGGGTTCCACCCTCGCTTCCAGCTACAAGAGTTGCTTTGGTTTTGCCTCGTGCTAAAATATCCCCCCAATCTCTGGCAGTCACTTGCCCACCCCGGCCCTGCCCTGGAATGAGGGGTTGCAGAGACTCCTCCTGAGAGCAGGGCGGCTGCATGTCTCCATCACTCCGTGCCCACAAGGGACGTGGCCTTTGCTGTTGGCTAAAACCATGTCCCAAGAGAGGAAGGTGCCTCCAGCCCTGGGGAAGATGTTGAGTTTGTTTCCTGCTCTGGCTGGAGCTCTTTGCCCGTGCCTGATTCCTCTCCCCTCTCTCCCTCCCCACCTCACCTCGCTGCCTGCTTGGCCCTTCCCAGGGTGGGATGTATGTCTTCCAGCTCTTTGATTACTATGCTGCCAGTGGCATGTGCCTGCTCTTTGTGGCCATCTTCGAGACTCTCTGCATCGCCTGGGTCTATGGTGAGTATGAACCAGCGTGGTCCCCAGCTCTGGTCTCTCAGGCTCTCGCTTGGTCCATCCTAAAAATGCTGGTCCATAGCTTCTCTTGTCAATCGCTTCGCAGTGCAAGGCAGACCTCTAAACCCTTGCTCTGGTGCCCGTGGACACAGCTGGCGGAGGCTTCCTCACAGCAACGCCCTGGGGGATCTGCTTGGCAGATATCCCCAGCATGTTCCTATGTGCCCCTGCTTTTGAGGCCCTCCTTCCTTGGAGACTTGGAGCTAGCTGGGAAATCTTTTCCCAACCTGTGCATAGAGGAGTGTGAGACCCTCAAACATTTTTGAGAGCCCTGTCTCAGCCTTGACATTCACAAGGGATGGGTAACACTTGGGTTTAAGTCCTAACCTGAATGATGCCAGCTGAGGAGCTGGTCCTGCTGACCCACCGGACTGTTCTGGCGGGCAAGAGGATGTTAGTCCAGGACAAAGACTGAAGCTGTGCACATTCCTGGTGAGCTCCCCAGGTGGGCTGTTGGCTATGCTGAAGTTACTGCCTCCTCTTCTGGGGAGCACCCAAACAGTGGTGAGGCAGGGTCCCACTCACCCCCCTCCCCTGGACACGCAGACCCTGCTGCCCTCCTTCCCTGGCAGCAGTGAGGCATCCTTCCCCTCTTCTGCAGGCGCCGAGCGTTTCTACGATAACATTGAAGATATGATCGGCTACCGGCCATGGCCCATCATCAAATACTGCTGGCTTTTCATCACCCCAGCAGTTTGCATGGTGAGAGCCCACAGGCTGTGGGAGCTGTGGGGAGGGAGATGGGCAGAGCTGGGTGCCTCTGAGATACAAATACTTACCTATATACAGAGGGATATGCATATGTATAGGGGGTTATGTGGCCTGTATGTTGGGAGCCTGTCATTGTGTGTGTTTGTGGATTTGGGGCCAGGTGTGGGGCTAAACAAGGGGGACAGGGGCCCAGCTCAGCAGTGATAGCAGCGTCTGCTGGCGGGGTAAGTTCCTTGCTGCTGTGCCCAGTGCTGCATATGGGGGCTGTCCCAGCAAAACTTGCTTGACCTGGTGTCTCCTCTGTTGCTGTCCTGGGGACGTCTTTGTTACCATGAGACTCTGCGCAGGTGTGGATTCACCAGGAAGACCTCTCTTGGCTAATGGTGTTGATTTTCTTGTTTTTTTTTTTTTTTTTCTCTTGGTCTCTTCCACCTTGCCAGGCAACCTTCCTGTTTTCTCTGATCAAATACACTCCACTGACCTACAACAAGAAGTATGTGTACCCGTGGTGGGGGGACACCCTGGGCTGGCTGCTGGCCCTCTCCTCCATGGTGTGCATCCCTCTCTGGATTGTCTACAAACTCTCCACTATCAAAGGCTCCCTCAGAGAGGTGAGGCTGGTGCTCTGGGATCAGGGCATGGGCTCTGTGTTGAAGTCTAGCCTTGCAGGGGGATCATTTGCGTGTTGCAGGTTAATTAGCAGGCAGCCTATAATAAATCGATTGAATGAGTCCATTTCTCTAACTGATTGTTGGGTTTATTAAGTTCTGCATGGCTGGAGGGCTGCTCCAAGCTGGCTGTTGCCTCTTGGTGCCCTTTGTTTATTGCTTCTGTCTCTTTGTGAGCACCATTAGGGAAAATGTCCATTAGACGGAGAGGATAAAAATGATCTCCAGTGCCTTGAGTCAGTTTGGAGGCTGCCCTTGACTGAGGTGTGGGGACTTGCTCTGAGAAACCTCCAGATCCCATGACTGTTGCAGGCAGCTGAGTGTCAGTGACCTGGGCCTGCCCAGCTCCCAGAGCTGCTGTGACCCATTGCTGGCTGCCCTGAACGTGTCTTGGAAGAACCAGGGACCTGGCAAAGCAGACCTTGCTCCAGACAGGCATCCCGTCCCTGCCATCGCTCACTGGAGGTTTCACAGACATCCTCACGCCCCAGGATCCCACCCGTTCTCCGTCTCCTGCAAGTGCTCAGGAATGGGCTGTAACAGCAATGGGCCCCTTATTCCCATGTCCAGCACAGACAGCGAGGCGTGGGCATGGCTGCAGGAGCATAGCAAGGTCCACACCGCGTGATGTAGAGGGTAGCCTCTTGCTGTCCCAGACAGGCTCTCCTTTTGCATTCTGTGCTGATGGAGGGGATGACCTGGAGGTACGTGGGCAGCAACCTTTCTTTGGACTGCTTTCTAGTCCTGGCTTGGAGCAAACGGAGGACAGAGCTTTCCTACTGCGTCTCAGGTCTCTCACATGCTCAGTGTTTGTCTTGGATCAACTGGTTCAAAGATGAGTTTATCCCCTCGGTTTCTGAAGTGCTGACTGTCCTTACTTGGGACATCTCTGGCATTTAGAGAACAAACCTCCAGCCCTACCTGGCTGGCTGAACGATACCCATGAAGGGAAGGGGAGGGCCCAGGCCACCTTTTGTTCTTGCAGCCGTGTTCAATGCCTGCCTTTGCCTTCCAGAGGCTCCGCCAACTCACCTGCCCACTTGAGGACTTGCCTTCCAGGCCGGGCACACGACAGCCCCTTCCCTCCACCAGAGCTGGCCTCCTGATGCTGACAGAGCTCGAATCTCATTGCTAGGACCAGTGTGGCTCTCCCTGCCTCCCCCCAGGACGGTTTCTGTACAGCCTTTACCACCTGTTGGATAACACAAGGATTCTTCACTCGCCAAGGAGAGAGGGATTTCTGGGCTGAGCTCCCTTCCCTGGAACATTTGAAGGGCTGAGGAAGAGACTGCTGTGGAGATGGCCTGTGTGGAGTTAGCAATGCACCTTAATCCTCTCCCTGGAGAGGGCTCTGAAGGGGCAGATCGAGCACCAGTGTTCCTGAGCATCCCCCGCCTCCTGGTGGGCAGAAAGGAAGGAGTGGAGGGTGCCAGAGAGTCTCAGAGGTGTGGCTCCAGTGCGGACTTGGGGAGCATCTCCATTCATTTCATTAAATCCTTGTTTTTCCCCTCTAGATCCGCTCTGTCTCAGTTTTATCTAGCAGCATCCCTTGCTCACAGCATGTTAGGTGGGACATGTGTGTTAGTGGGGCTGTGCTGGGCGTTCAGGTCTGGATCTCTGTAGCACTGGCACATCGGTATGGGAGGGCGGTCAGAAGACACGAAGCTTGGTTAGGGTAGGAAGGAAAACAGGGAACACCGGTTCAGAGGGCCTCCCTAAGCCTGGGGTACCGAGGTGAAGTGTAGAGTGTAATGCCGCCTTCTGCTGTGGAGCCATTGCCAACTCCCAGCCAAAGGAATCATCTGGCTGATGAGTCACTGGGCTATTCCCGGGGCCTGAGAGAAGCGCATGTGGGTTTGCGTTTTTGTCGTGCAAGCGAAGGATCATGGGAAACTGTCCCTCATCTCTGCAGGTCTATGTCTTCTTTTTTTTTTTTTTTTTTTTGTGTTCTTTCCCGGTGCC
>VZSZ01001072.1:1488984-1579455 GCA_013398815.1 Ibidorhyncha struthersii
TAGCGGCTATATAGAAAAAAAAAAAAAAAACAAAAAAAAAAACAAAAAAAACCCCACAAACAAAACAACAAACCAAACGAAAAATCAAAGGGCTTGTGTTTTAAGTGCTGTAGCCCCAGCATCTGAGGAGGGCAGCCAGAGGACACGTAACCCCGGGAAGCTGGATGGCTCCCAGGAAAGCCTGGGGAAGCTGGAGCCCGGGCAGAGCTGAGCCAGCGGCCGGAGGTGCTCGGCTTCCCGAAGCGCACACGGACACCAGCGGGCACCACGCTACGGCCAAGGCTTCTGGTGCCGCGGGGAGAGGCAGGCGCAAATTAAAGCAATCCGCGCCATTAGCCACAAGGTGGCCCCAGGACTTCACCTACGGCCGCGGCGCGGGACCCCCCCGCTCCTGCCTCCCCTGCTTCGGAAGATGCAGCTGGGTGGCTGTTCGGCTCCGCTCGCAGGGTCGGTGGCCGCCTGTTCACTAGCCGTAGGGCCGGGGAGAAATTTTCCCCTGGCTGACGATGACCCGGGTATTTTTTCTGCGGTTGTCTGTTGAGGTTTTCTCTGCAGACAGGTGCTTCCCACAGGGAACCGTGACCCCAGTTGTGGTGCATAGTGTTTTAGCCTCCGGAGGACCTATAGACAATAGCAAGTTATTGGGGCTTGGTTTTCCCCTGTTTAGTGTTGGAGCCTGGTGACCTGAGATGGAAGACAGGTCGATGATGGAAGGGCGTCATGAGGTTTCACTCATAGAGACTGTGAAATTCTGATGACCACCAAGTACTGAGGGGATTGCTGCTGGGAGGGTCTGTGATAGTGCAGATTTAACCTCCAGGAGGGAGAGCCCACTGATCTGTGGCCCTCTGGGGCTTCATTGGCCCTGTTCCAGAGCAGCTGTGGAACCCTCATCTCATTTCCAGCCTGGTTTCCCTTTTCCCAGCCTATTTTCCACAGGGACTCTGGGGCGGGCAGGTTCAAAGCTGCATGTGCAACCATGGGTGAACCCCCTCCCCGTGGTCAGCCCTGCACCTCCCCTATCAAAATCTCAGCCGCTGAGTTTCTGTACACCTCCCTCCCTGCCTCTGGAGAACACTGGGGATGCTGAAGGCATAGGGCTGGGGAGCGGGACGTCAGGGCTGAACTGGCTGTGACAGTTTTCCTGGCAGCCTCAAAGTGTCAGAGCTCCAGATTCCCCAGCTGCCACAGAGATTCATGGTGCTCATGTGTGAGCTGAGGGTAAGAAAGAGCTTAGAAACCTAAGGAAAGCCCGTTTTGGAAGAGACGCACAGTGTGATGGGGGACGGAGCCATCCAGCTGCTCTGCCAGTTGGATATGGTACTGGCTGGTAGAAATTACTTCTAGAAATGAGCGAATGGAGTTCAATACAGAAGTTTTTTCTGTTGGCTTTTTGTGTAAATTGTATTAGAAGATCCAGCACCAGATGTTTTTATTCACATAATTCTAATCTTAATCAGAATTATACTTTCATTTTCCAGTAATATCTATAAGAGCTTTGGCCCACTGGGAAGACGTTTTAACCCTAATAGAAACCCCTAATAGAAGTAATTGTCCACAGCTATCTGCAAAATATGGCTGATGTAGAAAGTCTGCTCCAGCTACATGCAGGCAAAGTGGGAATCTGCTGAAAGGCTTGTGACTTGCTTTGTTTCAAAACTGTCTGGTGTTCAGTGAACTGGGCATGTGGTTTATTGATCTGGTTATGTATGAGCCAGGAAACCTCCCAAGCCTGTGGTCCTACATGACTCAGTTGCTGTAAAGCTTTGGGTGAGTTAAGCAGGTCAGAGAAACAAGAAAACCAAAGGTTTGGCTGGACATTCTTAAATAAATGTCTTATTTCTGATAGGACATTAAGACAAAGTATTGGAACCTGTGATGCCTGGCTTGAAATATGAATCAAGTACATTCTGTATTGCTCATTGAGAAGGTTGATGGTTGAAGGTTGAAATTTTAGTATTTGAACCTTCAAGACATGACATTCTTCACAGAAATTTTTAAGATCCCATGGTTAGAGGGAATTTTGGTGAAATTTGGAATATGGTGATTTTGGCATATGTAATTGTTCATGATTTGAAATATGGTGAAAAGGATTTTAATTGCATTCAAGATTGGCCCAGTACTGTTCTTGCAGTCTGTGGAATTTACCCCTACTCATACCTTCTCCTGGTATGGACGTATACCTTCTCCCAGCTGGGGAGATGCTGATGTCCCTTTAGACAGGAGATGTGTGGTTGTTGGAAATTTCCCAGCTTCAGAATACAAAATCTGCAGCTTAACCCGAGAATTCAACCCATTATTTTCAGAAAAATGGGGATAAGTTTAAAGACCCATTTTTTTTATGGGTAATTTTTGCTTTTTTTTAGTTTCAAATTAGATGTTCACATAAAAATAAAGACGTCCCTGAGATTCTGCCCCAGGTTGTTAGCATGTGGAAAGAATGTCTGACCTTTCTGTCCAACTGTGAAAACCAGCCTCTGCTTTTCCCATGCTGCAGTGCTGACGTCAGTGGTGCCTGAGGAAGAGTCTCAGCCCCCTGATTGACCCCCCCCTGTTGACCCTGCTCTACTCCTCCATGGATGGAGATGTCCACATAGGGCAGGGGAGAGACTTCAGATCTCAGGGACAGACCCGTAGACCTGTAGAGCCGGATGCCTCTGCTTCTGTGGGGACCATCCTGAACCCTGGGGCTCCCAGCATGTTCAAACAGATGCCTTGAGAGGTCCTTCTCCTTATGCCACTAGTGATATACAAGACAGTTTTCCATGGCTGTTGAAGAATCATGTAGTGTGAGTCGAGTTGCACTTTTCAGTGACAAGAAAGGTGGATGTGTTGGGAGAAGAAAGGCCATGTTGCATAAATGGAGAGAACAGAGTAAGATTAACATCTTAACACGTGGCATACGTAATCCTGTGAAGCATAGATCCCCAAATAATCTGTTAAGTGTGTCCTACAGGCCTGTGCAAATGAGCATATCCCTCAGAGCAGGGGCTTTGGCTGAGCTCTTGTCTGCTAATGTGGTTAGCAGCCTGCAGGATGGGGATCTGCATGCTGCAGATAAGGGAAGCATGCCTGGGGGAGCGGATTTGGGAAGTCGTTACTTCTGAGAAGTTACCAGTGACTCAGTTACCCACTTCTCCATCTGACCTATCCAGAGTCACACCCCTTTGGGCAGCAACATGCAATTCTCTGTCTCTGCAGACCGACTTTGTCCTCTGTGTCCTTGTGCCTCGTGCATCAGAGGTGTTTGCTGTCACAACGCGTGTCCCACTGCAACAGGTTCAGCTGCCCTGAGGAAGCAGGGAGGGAAAGCAGGAGCAAACAGACACGTACCCATGTGTCCTCTGCCTGCTTTTTTTCTGTGGTCCTCTTGGTCTCTGATCAACAGCAAACATTGCTGTTAGATGCAGAGGGGCTATTAGATCACAGATGTCTCCCCAGCATCACTAATCCTCCCTCCTGACCATCTTTATTGCCAACACTGAGCTCCTAAGCCCTTTTCCCTTGCCCTGTCCTCTCCCCAACGCGGGATGCTGTGAAATAGGAGATGTCTCACCCTGCCCATGCTTCCAAAGGCGGAGGCTCCTGACAGCCTCCTCTTCTCCAGGAGCTCAGTGCAGGAGCGGTGCTGTGGCTGCAGGAGCCCATCACGGTTCTGTGGGACCTCGCTAGCGCTTGTTACTTTGATTATGTTCACTTGCGATTAGTTATGGTGAAACTGCTGTAGGAAGTCACAGGCTTACTTAAGCAGAAATTAGCTATAAACATAAAAAATAAATTATAGGAATGCCTAGGGGAAACTCCTCTGCAAACACAGCATTCGGTCGGCTAGGCAAGTTCCCCACCAAAGAAGCAGCGGTGCTGTACCTATGGGGGAACCAGTGTTTCTCCTGTTTTGTTAGCAAAGGTGTCAAAAGATGGAACGAGTCTGGGCAAACAAGGACAGTGGTGGCTTCTACCACTGGTGAAGTTTGTAGCAGCTTTCCAGTATCTGAAGGGTGCCTACAAGAAAGCTGGAGAGGGACATTTTACGAGGGCATGTAGTGATAGGACAAGGGGTAATGGCTTCAAACTGGAAAAGGGGAGATTTTGGATAGATATTAGGAAGAAATTTTCCACTCTGAGGGTAGTGAGGCACTGGAACAAATTGCCCAGAAAAGTTGTGGACGCCCCATCCCTGGAAGTGTTCAAGGCCAGCTTGGATGAGGCTTTGAGCAAACTGGTCTGGTGGGAGGTGTCCCTGCCCATGGCAGGGGGGTTGGAACTAGCTGATCTTTAAGGTCCCTTCCAACCTAAACCATTTCTATGATTCTATAGGTGGCCCAGCGAGGGGGACAGGCAGGGCTGGAGGCTCCTCTGTCTCCAACACAAAACCCAGCGCCTGCCTCCCCCAGCCCCTGACATCTGGAAAGCAGGAGCACATTTTGGATGCACCTGTTGGGCGTCTCGCTGACAGACTTCTCCCAGCATCCAGGCTTGGGGGAAATGGACTCACTTTGGCTTGAAGCCCTGCATCTCGCTGGCTTGTGGAGGAGGGAAGCATTGTGGGGCCCAGGGTTTGCTGCTGTGGGGGAGCATGGGCTGATGGTGGCAGCCTGCCGCTCCGGGCTGGCTCTTTGGCAGGCAAGCCAGGGCCGGCCAAAAGGGAGGAAATGGTGGGGACACGCAAATAATGGTAAAAGCCAATACACGCTCTGAGGAAAGAAAAGAAGGTAAAAAGGGAGGCAAGGGTGCACTACCAGCTGGCAGGCAGTGAGCGGGATGGGGAGGAGGAGAACTTTGCAGAGGTGCATGACATCTCTGAGGTTGGGGCTGGCTATCCATCAGGGCAAAGGCTCGTGTGGCAGGCTGAGTCCTGGTCTCCAGCTGCCCTGGACCTGTCAGGCTGATGGAATCAGGTTATTTCAAGAAGGATTTTCCCCCTCTGCTGACAAGAGGGGATGGAAACCCATGTGGTGGGCCCTGGGCTGGCAGCTGCATTGGGAACAGGTCCCTCTGTGTGGTGTGAGAGCAGTGCTTTCCCATTCCTTCTGTTCACCCTGCGTGTACTCGGGGCAGCCCCCTCCTACGAGGGCCACTTGGTCCTGCTGACCTGAGGTGGCTCCCAGGAATCTCAGTGGTGTGGGGAAGCCCATCCCCGTCACTTAGATCCTCAGGACCTCGGTTTCAAGTGGCCGAAAATGGCAATGGCAGCCAAGCCTCAGTCAGTGAGCAGGGTGGGACCAGACATGTGGCGAGCCCATTGACTCCAAGGTAGGGGAGCATCTTACAGATCGAGGCCATGTGCAGGACCTACCAGGGAGAAGACTGCTGCCCTTCAGGCACAGCAATGGGGCTTCCTCTTGTCTTGGTTTTCCTGCCTGCAAATTTGGATGCTGCCATCCCTTCCTTTGCAAAGTGCCTCGGGATGCACCATAGGGAAGGCTACAGAGCGCTGGGTGCTGCCGGTGTCAGAGCTGCACATGGCGGCAGGGGTCCCAGCTCTGAGAGGGGTTCATGCAGCTGGGGGAGGGGGTGCTTTGAATGTTTCCAGGATTTATTGCAAGCGGCACTTCCCTTTTGGGGATGGAGTGTTTAAGAGTAGCCTCACCCACACTCTCCCCATCCCTGCTGACAGCAGGGCTGCTTCTTCCCCCTCAGCTCCCTACGTATCCCTGTGTCAAGATGCCCTTCCTGGGGTTGGCATTTATTTCCCTCCCAGAAGCTCCTCAGCCTCATCCCTGCCAGTGTCTGACCTCTGTGCCAGCATTGGCTGCGGCTCCTCTTGTTGCATTTGCTTACGAGACTTGTGTCTTGCTGAAAATCCCTCTGCTAGCCCCTGTGGGAAGCTGCCTCTGCCCGTGGCAATGGCAGAGGAGGAACCCGTGCTGTTGGGAGACCCGCAGTCAGATTGCTGTGTCCTTTAGCAGCCCTGTCCTACCTGTACAGCTGCACAGCCCAGGATGCCGGCTCAGGGGCTGTGTCTGCCAGCGAAGGTGGCGGGGAGTGCGTCACCCCTTCCCTTGTCCTCTCCCAGAATGGGGCTGAGCGCAGTCCAAACCCCCAGAGCTGAGCTGGTCAGAAGGTGATTTCTGGTTTTCAGCCTGGGTTGTCACACTAGTGCAATCCCTCACATGGAGGCTGCCGTGGTGGGATAAATGTGCGCCATCCTTGTAGCAGGATTTTAAACCACAGTGAATTGTTGCCTGGTGGGAAACTCTGAAGCCTGAGTGTAACTTCAGGTACCTTCTGGGCCAGAAAGCAGAAACTGCAGCTTTTTTACCTACTGGAGAATGATTTTCACACATTGCTGGATACAGTTTTCATTTAGGTTGATTTTCTTCTTGTTTTATCTTAATGTCACAGGTCATTTCCCATCTACGGTTTTGCAAAAAAAACTGTGTTGTTCCTGTGAAACACTTCAGTGTGGATAAATCAAGTTTTTAGGTCAGCTCTGCTTACCTAGGCTTATCTCAATCCCCTTTTCATATCTGGATAACCTCTATTGCACCTTTTCCCCAGCTGCGCTGGGTCACACCAGTCCTCTGTGGCAGGACAGGCAGCAGCACTGTCCTTCATTCGCAGGGACGGATGCAGTGCAGTGCCTGTGTTGTGTAGCCAGCACATGACGTTCGCCTTGCAGCCTTTCAGGATTTCAGAGACAGCTGCCAAAAGGCAGAAGATGGAGCCTGCCCCCTCTGACGCTGATCCCAGTCCGTGCAAGGGAAGAATCTGCCTGTCTTTCTTTGGGTATGGGACCAACCCACTCAACCAGCCCAAATGGTAGGTGAAAGCCAGGGCTTTGAAAAATGGCACGCTTGGAAAGTTTAATCCTGGAAAAAGGATACTGTACGTTGTCTTTGGCTGCCTCTGAAGAGGCATCACCTGCTCCAGCTGCCACCCCAGCACTCTGTGCTCATGGCCCCGTTGCCGAATGGGGGCCCCTGGGATGGGGCTGGACTAGCTCAGAGCTTCCCAGTCCCAGGGATGTCCCCCAGCGCTCACCCCGAGCTGCTCTGCCCCCTCTTTGCACTGCCCAGTGTGTGGGCTCAGACCAAATGCCCCCAGTATCAGCTGAGGTAGTAAATAAACACCCCCAAAGTAGAAGGATATGTTTTCCCCTACTGCCTCCAGCACTGGCCTCGGTAGTTTATCCTGAGGATCCTGCCAGGCACAAGGGTGACTCCCTTCACGCACGTCTCCAGCATCACTTGTCCCCAGGGCAATCTGGCATGCTCTAATGTGATCTGATTCACTGGCTTCTGGCACCCGTGGAGGATTTTTTCGAGACAACATTACAAACGACCTCTGTAGAGTGTGCAGGCACGTAAACCTACCACTTCCACACTCTGTGGATGTGAGGGCTTTTGTCAGCTTCCCATGTTTCCCACTGAGGGGTCCAAGGGATGCTCATCTGGTGAACTCTGACACAGGCAAGTGGATTGGAGCATGTGCTGGATGTGTCCAAGCTTCCATCCCATGTGCTGCTGTGGTTTGACCACGTGGGTATGTGAAAAGGTCAATAGGAATTTAGCAGGCACATTAACAGACAAAGCAAAAGACAAAACAGTAATAGCCTTAAACATAACATTAAAAAAAAAAAAATTGAGCAGAACTATCTTGAGAAAAATGGCATAACTGGAATGCCTGCTGCTGGTGTTGGTCATGAGAAGCCCCGGAAAGGTGCATCAGGGCTGAGCTGGATACAAAGAAAGCTGCCAAGGCAAAGGCACAGAGGGACTGCTCAGTTCTAGCGAGCACGCAGACACTATAAAAATAAAGACTCTGGCAGTATCTCTCCCTGCTGACAGAGCTCTCTCCTATGAGCTGCGTTTGCACTCGCAGCAAACGGCACAGGTATGGAGGGACCTGTGTGAGCCCGGGACAAACGTCCTCTGTCCACCTGCTCTCTGCTTTTGCTCCGTTTGCCTGGTGGTGCTGGTGAGCCTCCAGCTTGGCCGCTGAAGCAGGGTTAGCACAGTAGTCCCTGGAGATGAACACGATTCGTTCTGCACATTTGGGGTACGATTTTAAGGGATGCCACTATCCCATTAACGTAGTGGAGCCCTAGAGCAGTGGGGGTGTGCAGCAGCCAGCCTGGGCCATGCTGCAGGGTCTGCAAGGAGAGACCTCCCTCCTGCTGAGGCTGAGAGGACCTGGAGTCACTCCACTGACTGCTGTCGTTGATCTTTGCAAACTTTGGGCCTTTACCTTGCCTGACCATGGCCACTTTCTTTTCTTGTTTTCCTGTCAGGGCCACAGTTCAAGGTCTGGAGAGGTGTATGTTGTAAGGGAGCTGGGGAGAATGTTCTCCCGCCCCAACGCACCTCCCTTCCTGCCACCCCACCACCCACACATGAGCTGGGCGATAATTTGGTGGGGAGAGCTGGTGGAGGGGGAGGGACTGGAGGAGGAGACAGAGGAGTCTTTGCCTTAACTCCTGCTGTATCTCTTTGGCACTCAGTCTATTCCCTGTTTGGACTCTGGTGGGACAGGATGGACAGGACGGGACGGGTTTGCCTGAGGGAGACCTGCACTGGGTTCAGGTGAGTTGGGCGTTTGCTCATTGAGCAGATCTGGCTGGATGTGCTTGTCACGCTGGGAGTGCCGATGTCTCCAGTCTTCCCACAGCCAGCTGCTGTGCACCAGCTGCCTGCTGTGCTCTGGGGAGTGGGCCAGCAAATCTGCAAGGGGAAAAGCTTCCCAACGTTAAGCAAAGGAAGAGAGACCTGGAGGACGGGGAGCAAATAATCAGTCTGGATCAACCCAGGAAAGAGTTTTTTCTTTCAATGGTTCCTATAGGAGAGGACAGGCAGCGATGCTGCTGGGAAGCCGCAGAGCAAAGGGATGTCTGAAGGATGGGTAATTGGTGCTGAAGGCTGTGGCAGCGGAGAGAGAGAAAGAAAAGGACTCAGACAGCAAAAAGATTGAGAAAAGAGATGAGAGGGGGCCAGACAGGGACAAGGATGGAGAGCAGCAATGGCTAGGTGATAATAGGTGCAGGAGGAAAGGTGCTAGGAGTGAAGTAGGCTGTAGACACCTCAGCTCCTGCAAACATGAGGCAGTGACTCCCTCTCCTCCTGTGCTGCCCTGCAGAGGTGCTGGCCCTGGCGCATTGACTTGGGGCCTGCAGCTCTAAGAGATGTGCCTGGGAGTGTGCTCCTTGTTCTTCTTGTCTCAGGGGTTTCATCAAATTTGTTCCCATGTAGGGGTGAGGCTGGGAGACAGCACAGTTTGTGCATGTACCAGTCTCTGGTGATCTGCGGGCATATTTGTGAACAAACCCAGGCAGAACACGTGGGGGGTTTCATAACACCTGATCTGTGTCGTCTTAAATCAACAGTGCTTTTAAAGTAATCACTGCTAATCAGGGCTTTCATCCAATGCCATTGCCCCAGTTTTTCCTCTTTGACAGCAGCTGATAGGAGAGGCTGAACCTTGGACCTGACCTTTGCAGCTCTGCAACATCCCAACTTTGCTGAATTCATGGATGCAGATGTGGTCCTTGCAGAGAGCAGGGTAATGAGCCCTGCGCCGTGTCTCTACCTGCCCGTGCTCACAGGCAGCACTATAGGAAAGTTTTGGTGCCCCAGGTCGGAGAGCAGATGCCTCTCCTCTCGGAGGGTGCAGGTGGGATGCACTCCCTTTTATGCCTGGTGAACAGAACTGCGCGTGCATTGCAGCAGGTACAGCTAGGAAGGGGTTATAACACTTTTAGAACCACAGTCCGTACGTGCTTCTGCCTGTCCCAATTTCCCATGAAGTGCCTCGTCCTGTGCACCAACTGGAGGTGGCTGAGCCTCCCTGGGGTCAGCCAGGTAGATGCTGAACCCGCACCTGAGCAGGACGCGGGGTGCTGGGCTCCCTGCGCAGGGCTGGAGAGGGAGCTCGGTGTGGGCTGCGGGGAGGACTGCAGCAGGGAGCCCGTGCAGCACGGCCCCCCCTGCCCTGTGATGGCTGCACACCCATCTGTGCCCAGGTACTCTGCTCTGCCAAACAAGCTGATGGCTCCCCTCGTCCTCTGTGCTGGGAGGCGTAAGGTAACGTTTCATGCCATAGCCTCACCTGCCTTTTGGAAGATTTTTGCTTGAGCACTCTTCCCTCATGCTCCCCATCTCTGGTCACGTCGACAGCGGGTGTCCCCAGGCTGTGCTTTCGGGAGGTTGCGCAGGGTGTTGCCTCAGGGTGTTTAGCTAGAAGTGCCTGGAGCAGTGTGATGCCAAATCTGTGCTGCTATCCCGCCTCTGAAGCGGAGACTTTTGGAGAAGTTGGCTCCTAGCGGCGCTGGCTCCTCTGCTCTCCTGCCCCAAGGCAGCAGCCCCAGGGAAGTGATTGCAAGGCTCAGATTTTAGGCATTGCAGGGATTAGGATTTTTCCGTGGGCCTGCACGCACCTGCAGAGGGTAGTTGCTTTGCTGCCCACCCTTCCCTAAACCACTCAGCCTCTGGCCTCAGGCTGACCTGGGTCAGCAGCAGGCAGCTGTGCTATGGCGCTGGGGGCTGGCAGCCTCCCTCCCTTCACCTGATCTGCCCGGTGGCATGCCTCGCTCCGTGAATTTGCTGCCCTGGTGGGGTGACAGCCCTGTAGCCACCGTGTCCCCTCCTGTGGACTCTGTCCTGTCCCTGTGGAGTATCTCTGGGCTGCACCACAGGTCGCTGCCCCGCCGTGCCCCTGCTGCGCCTGTTTGCAGAATGGGTGCTGGAGCAGCATAGCTTTCACCCTCTGTGCCGTTCATCTGCTTGGCTCCTCCAGCCAGCGATGGGAGCCACGCTGTCCCCAGCCTCCGGCTGTGCACAAGGACCTCCGAGCAAGCCTGGTGCAGCTGCGGTACTTCGGCCAGACATCTTCAGCCACCAAATGGGTGGCTGTCAGGGCTCCAGTGGTGCTGGGCTGGGACCAGACTGGCTCTGTGTCTATAGGACTCCTGTCACTGTGATGCTTTTTAAGAAAGATGGATCCTGCTGTGGTTGCGTGCTACTGGGCTTTTGTTATGTGGCAGCAGATAGAGTCAGGCTGTGGGCTGAGTGAAGGTCTTGAGCATACCTCGTTTGATGCAAAGGCAGGGGCTGGTTTCTGATCATATTTACACCGTGTTTATGGACTTCGTTAGTTAGTCTTGATTTTTTTCCTAGGCTAAAGTAAGAAACCACCTCTGTGTCTCTGTAGCCCAGAGCAGGGATGGTGAGCCACAGAGCGTGAAGTGGCACTGCGAACAACAGCCTACACTGCTTTTAGCAAGGGATTTGTCACTGGCCCTCAGTAAAGTCCAACCACCATTAGGTACTTGGGATGCTCTCCTCTCCTGGCAGCACAAGGTAGGGCAGGAGCCATTTGGTCCCCTGGTGAGCTGGGGGGGTGTGCTCTGAGGATGATGCTCTATAATCCTTGCAGCTTGTATCACAGATGCACATGTCATTAGTAAACTCACAGTTGCTTTTTATCTCACTCTAGCTGGTGTCAGTAAGCAGCAAACTCACTGACTGCAGAAGCGTTGCTCTTATTTCATGTTGGAGAAAATGTAAGCAGGACCTGATCCTTGTCACAGCCTCTTTTGCCCCATGAACCTTGCTGAACAGATGCTTTGAGAATGCCCTGCAGCCCACACAACCTGGAAGTTAATTAGAAGGTGTAAAGAAGCCAACTAGCTTTCAACAGCTTGAAATGAAAGGCATTTTAATTTCTACTGCTGTCTCAGAGTTGATCAGTTTTCTCTTGCTACATCTTTCCTTGCTTTTCTCCTTTTTGCAGCTGGAGTGAGCCGTTCTCCAGCAGCATTCGGATTTGGAAGCAGCCGTCCCCGCTCACGTAGCTGCTCTTCGATTGGCTGGAAAGCACTTACTTGTACTGCTAATATTTTCCTGTCCATCCTGCAGATACGACCTATTCCAGTAGCAGCCCCCACGCACAAACCTAACCGGGTTTGTTCTTTAAGCTGTACCTTGGTACTGCTGTTCCTCACTGAGCCCTGATTTTCCGTCTCTGCTCCCACAACCGCCCCCACCTCCTGCCATCAAAATGCAACGCAGGATTTCAGCTGCCGAATAACTGCTGGCTCATCTTGTGCAACCAGAGAATTTTCTATGTCCTCCTGCTTTTGTAACACAGCCCAGCCTGCATGCTTTCTAATTCTTCCCTCCCTGCTTGCTTTCTGATTCCTCCTTCCCCACGTTAAATTGCAGTTTACGTGCTTGGTTGCTGCTTGTTTCAAAATGAAACCCAGAAATACAAATGCAGTGCAGCTGTCTGCAGCATCACCTGCAATTCTGCCTTCTGCAGTTCAGGCAGCACCTACGAGTGTCCAAAGGTGCTTCAAAACTGTGCTTCCTCTAATAAGCGTTATTGTCTGCTGTTTGATGACATCGCTGTTCACTCGGTTTAGCTGTTCGCTCTCTTTTACTATTGGCTCTTGAGATTGTCTTCCTCTCATTTGTCTTAAGATAAAACAGCAGAAGAGGTCAAACGGAGGATGTTAGCTTCCCAGCAGTAGGAGCTCCTGTGTGACGGCAGCTGGGAACAGGCAATAGGTTTGCAGGAAGAAAAAAGCATTAGGAGAACCTCTAATGGCTTCTTCCTCTGGTGCCAAAACCCCATGTGGCTTCTTTCTCTTTTTTTTTTCTTCTTTCTCTCTTCTTTCTTCTTCTTCTTCCTTGTCTCACCTCAGCAGCCCTGAATAAGTCCTTTTTGTCCTGTGAGGGCATGGTGGTTTGAGCCGGATTGGCCACCAAAATGAACGACAGATGCTCTCTGACCTCTCTCCCTTCAGAGAGGGAGAGCATCTCACTTCAGGGAGAGAAGGAAGTGAGCGAAAGAGACTTATGAGTTTAAAAGAAACTAAATTACTTTAATGAAAATATTAGTAAAATAATAAAAAGGAAATAATGAAATATATACAATATATACAAAATCGTATGAAGCTCCCAGGATGATGATCACATCACCAGCAAGCACTGGGAAAGTCCCAGACTGGATTCTGGATCTGGTTTCAGGAACACACAGACCTGGATCAGAGGCAAACAAACAGAGTCCTCCTTGGATGCTGGCTGTTGAAGAAAGAGGGCTGACCCTTTGATCCCTCAGCCTTACCCTGACCATGAGGCAGATGGGATGGGATACCCCGTTGATCAGTTTTGGGTCACCTGTCCTGTCCGCTCCTCCCCGCAGGTGGGACCCCTCTATGTTTTTCTGCTTCCAACCCTCCAATGGGACACATAACACCCAAGGGCAGCTAACTTGGTTATACCAATAAGTATAAGCAGGAGCCTCTCTGCATACCATTCCTCGGCATAAATTAGAAACAAGAACATCGTATCAGTCTCTGCAAGTGGACAGTATCTGAACAATATGCTGTTAATTTTGGAGAGTCAGTTATTCAGAAGAGGCCTAGCTGCAAAGTAAAATTACTGAAAAGAAAATTGGTTCTATTTTACCTCAAGCCAGGACAGAGAGGCTGAGGATACCACCATGTTTTGCTTTCAAAGGACACTTTCATTCTCTCTTTCTGATTCCTGTCTCACCCCTTTAGTGTCATCTTGTCCCCGAATAAAGCCAACAAATGCTGTTCCCCTGCGTATCTGTTGAGTGTCCACAGAACTTCAGAGGTGTCCTTGGCTTTCCTTGCCTTTTGTGGCCATACTTGAAGGATCCCATCATGGTAGGTGTGGGACAAACACAGCCCCAAATTCATGACCAAGGGGAGACTGGGCTACCTCATTCAAATATCAAAGAAGGGAACTTGTTGCTGTGGTCTGTGTTTATGGCTGCCTGCTCTCTTTTTAGTGCCAGGGGGAATTCAGGTGTATTCTTATTTTCTCAGCAATATATCTCATGGGGAAAAATGTGGCTGCCTCCGTGCACCAAGCCCAGTACCAAGCCAACGATTTCATACGGAGCTGCCTGTCGCGCTGGGCACGGGGGGAGGCCCCTCTTCTCTGTGCGAAGATGACAGGCTGGGGGTCATGTCTGCCAAGGATGCTTCAGCCCTGGAAGAAGGCACCTCCTTCAAAGCGTGGAGGGTTGAAAATACAGCAGGGCACCACCAGAAGACACTGGTGGGGTCTGAGGGAGGTGAGGAGGTGGTGGTGGTGGCGGGGATTCAGGAGAAGGGGTAGATTGTGGACTGTGTCAGGTGGCATCTTAACGGTGGGGAAAACTTTATGGCAGAGGAAAAAAAGATGCTGAGAACTAAGGAGTCGGAGGATTATTTTTTTCTCCAAACTGTGGTGAAGGAAAAGCAGAAAAAGTGAAGGCAGGCAGCAAGGGGCAAAGTATTTCCTCCAAACTCATGTATTAAAGAAAGGGGTGTCTGAAGGGAGAAGAAAATATCTGCCCATCGGGGAGGATGTAACACAGTGGGTGGCTGTGGCTGCTGGGGGAGAGTCAAATTGTTCCTAGCTGGAAATAAGAAGTTATTTGAGTCCCCATCTGGCCTGACAACATATAGGGCAGGGGCACAGTAGGATTAGATGTTCAGGAAAGGAGCCAGGAGGTGTGTGAATAGGTTTTCTCATAGAAACAGCAGGCAAAGCAGAGGAGGGAAGTAGTGGGGGTGTGTAATGCTGTGCATTGCTTTGTCTGGGAAGGGAAAAGCTGAAGTTCGTGGCATGAAGGGACAAATCTTCAGGAACCCATTTAATCTACCAGCTGTTCCCGGTTGAAAAAGTTGGATTCCATAACCAGTGTGCTTTCCCCCTTTTTAAAATAGGAAAATGAAGCCACAAGCGCCGCATCTTCCCTGCTGGTCTGTGTTTGTCCCAGCCCTGTTCCCCATTGCAGCATCCCAGCTTCTATCCTTTGTGTGGGCCTATTCTGGAGTCTGAGGACAGGTGCAGAGTCAAAGCCCTGGTCCAGGTGTCCCTAAGGCAGAGGCTGGTGGCAGGGCTGAGGCTGCAGGCTGGCCCTCAGGGCGTTCTCTTCCTGGGGTTACGTGAGAGGAGGTGACTCCCTGGTTGTGGTCTTTCCCCGCCCCTATGTGAAACTGGTATAACACAAACCCAGGTAAACCACAAATATTAGTAGAAATAGGCTGGCTCTTGGATCCACCTTCCATTAAAAGAATAAAAGCAAAGAATTAGCTAAGTCCTCTCCTGTCGGTTTCTCATGACATCCTCAATAAGCCCAGACTTAAGCATCATTGTGCTTGATAATGTGCCCTGGACTGCAGCAAATTGGAATGTGCCAAGGACTGTGGCAGATCAAACACGTTTCATTAAGTATGTGTTATTTTTTCTCTCACATTTGACAGCGCGTGGAGCTCTGCTCCTCTCAAAGATGAGGCGGCTGTGCTGCAGCATCTGAATGAACTGATTAGCCAGCTGGCAGGCCTTGCTGCAGGCAGGCAGTGGGGAAAGGGGCCTTGCCTGGGTTTCAGCAGCTGAGAAAAGACTGGCGGGAGGACCTGACGTTTCCACCTCTCCATCCAACCCAGCAGGCGAGCTAAGTGACGGGGCCAGAGCTGGGACTGGGAAGACCTCTGTGCTGGCGAGCTGCAGAGCTGCTAGCTCTGCATCAGCCAGCATTTAGGGTGCGTGCCTGGATTTCTGGGTTGCACCACCTTCTTTAAATGTGGGGCTAGAGGTTTGTATAAGCCTGTTAGAGGTCTGATTCAGCAGCACACTCAAGTGTAGATCCACACGTGCTGTAGTACATGGTGGGTTTGGGACAGTGCGAGCCATACCAGTAAACAGGTGCTTTACGGCATATGGCCCATAAAGGGCAAGAGCAGGGGAAAAAAGGGAGATTGCTTCCTTAGTGCCCTGGTGCATCTGCATTTGACGCTGAAACTGCTTGTGCCCACAGAGGTACTGCCCGTGTGTAAGCCCTTATTGGAAATAACTCTAAAAATGTCTCAAATTTAATAGGGGACCAGAATTTTTCTGCAATATTTTTGAAGAGGCAGCTATATAGCCTGGAGGATGGTCTTTGCTGACCCTTGACTGCCCTCCTCTGTGGTTTATGCTCCCCTGTTCTCACTGCAGCCCCTCTTACTAAAGGCAGTGTTAATGCCTTGCGTGGGATTCAGCCCTCTGCATTCCGAGTCTGTGGAAATCTGCTGCTGATTTCAGAGGGAATAGGGATGAGCCCTTCAGCACGAAGGCAGATGGGGGAACAAAGACTGTTGTTGCCCTCGGCATTTAGAGTGCAATTGGTGTATTATACTGTGAGATCTGGTTTCCTTTCTTTACTTGAATGACAGAGGGAGGAAACATGCCTTGTTCCAAAAACTGCTTGCTTTGCTATGAACATTCAGGAAAAGTTGTCTTTTCATATGCAAGCATCTGTCTTTGCCCCAGGGCCTGATATATCCAGAGGGTTAGCATTTAGGAAATAATTTCGTTTGCAATGGGCAACTTAGAGAAGCAAATGAGACACAGTGGTAATGATGCTGTTTTGTGTGGAGTAAGTGCAAGCATGGCCAACCAGTTCCTGCTCCTGCTTCCCTCTTGCCTCAATGAAAGCTGCACCAAAACAAGTGCCATGGTGTTTCTAGGCTGCTGGGCCAGTTTAATGTTAGGACCACACTTGCTGTTATTTCCAGTAAGCTCAGACTCCCTGGTAGCCCCTACTCCCCATGAGGTGGCTCGTGCCCTGATGCTAGCCCAGAGGGAAATGACTGGAGAGAGACTAGGCACAAGGAAGGAGGGAATAGTTTGCTGTCACGGTCCTGGTGCACCATCCTGGTGCAAAAGGTTGATGGATAGATTTGGTGGTCCTATCAGGCAGAGGGCATCAGGCATGGTGAGGTCTTGCTCATTATGCTGACTGGGAGAGGTCCCTGGACCAAGCCACCTCCAGAGTTGTGCTTGAACTTTGCCTGGGAGAGAGCAAGCTGACTTGGTTCAGAGCAGATTTGGGTGAAGAGGAAGTTAAGTAGTGTGGGTGATGCAGATTCCTGTCCCTGCTGCTCCCTGGAGATGGGGATGTCCCCTTAGGAGGTGCGGAGGGAATGATAGATGTGCTATTAAAAAACCTATCAAACCACCAGCAAAATAAATCTGTAAGTTAATGTGAAGAGACAAAACCCAGATTTTTTAGCCCTCACAGCTGGTGGGAATGGAAGCCTTTAGCAGAGATGCTGCTGGTTTGGGGAGGCTTGTTTCCAGTGTAGTTTCCTAATCCCAACATGGAAATGTGTATCCTTGCTGATTCCTGTCACTCTTTCAAAGGCCAACTTCTGCTCAGTAATGCCACCAGCGATACGTAGCTACAGTTAGGGCTTCCCTGGCATACTTCATCTGCTGCCCTGCTCATGTTAGGTCTGTGCTTTCTGGCTGGACTCACCTGTGCATCCCTACCTTAGGTAACTCACTAGACCAAGTTTTTGAGGAGAATTGTTTTTGCTAAGCCAAAGGGAGCTTTCTCTCTTCACACTTTAGTTTCTTCTCATAATAAAATGCCTGTAAACAATATGAAAATGTTGTCAACAAGAAGATTCAACCTGTTCTGTGTGAATTTTGGCCAAATTTAAATTAACTAACCAATTAAGGGATTTTGTGTATGGTAGAAAATTGTATCTTGTAACAAGCAGCCACTAACTTTGCTTAATTAAGATGATGCTAAACACAATTCAGGAGTTAGTACAGACCAAAGAATGTCTTCCTTGTACCACCGTACAGGCCCAGCCACATTCAGTGTGCCTCCTCCAACAGTTACTTCACTCTGTGTTTCCATAGGTGGGCTTTTTCCTACTAACCTTTTCACTGCGATAACTGAGCTTGTCTAATCTTAGTACACCTTTGCCCACACCTGAAACACTTCACAAGTATGAGGTCCCTTTGCTCATCTCAGGGGCTTTGTTTCCTTGCTGTGTATCTTTGCAGGGTTGGGCACGGAGGGGGAGGTTTGTTGCTCGTGCCTGTTTGCTATTGAAGGGAACCTCAGTCAAATAGGTGTGTGCGTGTCTTGCTGATATGGCAGGCTGTATGGTAGTGTAACGTGGTGTCCAGCGGGTCAAAGACAGCGCTCCTGGCAATGCCTTGGAATAAGATGGTAGGTCATCCAGTCTTGTTCAAGCTATTAGTCCGCAACATTTCTATCCTGCTCTCTGAAACCACCCCAGAAGGAGACAGTTGCTGTATAAAGCACATGGGGAAGGGAAACTCCTGTTCCGGTATGCTGCTTCAGCTCCTGCTCCTTTTCTCTTCCTCCGAACTGCCGTTTCCAAAGTCCCAGCCAAGCTTCCAGTGGCAGCGGAGATGCAGAGCACTTAGTCAGTGTGTGGAGGGGCAGATGGTGGTACAGTAAGGCTGGTGGTCTGGGAAGAATGAGGAAGGGTGCTGTGGGGGAGAAGGATGAATTCAGGGGTGAGTCAAATGAAAGGATGATGCAGGTGGGTTCTTCTCATCTGATCAGTGACCTTTTCTCTGTCCCTTCAGAACAGACTTTCTGTCCCACAGACATAACTTGGGGAGAATGCTTCATCCTGACACTAAATAAGCTGTTTTCCCAAGGATGAGGAGAACCTCATGGTGATACTAGGAAGGCATCCGTTGTGGTTACTGGTCCTGTCTTTCCTCTTCCCACCAGCATGTCCCACAGCAGCTCCCTATGTCCCACACTTTCTTTTTTCTCTGTCCCACAGAGCCATGACAAGAGCTGCAGCTAAGGAAGGAGAGCCCAATGGGGCCATCACAGTTCCTGAAGAGATGAAAAAGGAGGAAATGGAAGAGAGAGGCCAGTGGAGTAGCAAAATGGAGTTTGTGCTGTCTGTGGCTGGGGAGATCATCGGCCTGGGTAATGTGTGGAGGTTCCCATACCTCTGCTACAAGAATGGTGGTGGTAAGTTCATAGCATGCATGAGTTGTCCTAGATCTGTAGGCACAACAAGAGATGCACGCGTGTGTGGACCCATTTCTCCTACACCTCATGTGCCCCTACATGCACTCCCTTGCCTTCTCCTCCAGCAAGTTAGCTCCTGCCAAAACCAGGAGGACTAGCACTGAGGGGTGAATCCAGTTCCCCAGTGGGTACTGTTTCTCAAGGCAGCTCTCCCGAGTTTGGATGCTTAATTGAACTTTAGTAACTCTTCAGGGCTCTTGGGCATCAGAAAACTGTGAGTGGTCAAAAAGCTGGCGGCAACCTCCTTCTACATAATTCCCATTTCCCACTCTCTGTGTCTCCCCCACATCTCTCAGTCCCTTTTTACAGAGGAGGAAAGGCTTTGATGACACCAGTATCCTTGTCAAGGCCTAGAACCCCCTTCCTCACACCTGGGACCCCGCTTCGTTCTCCAGGGCACTTGATCTCCCACCAGCTCCTCTCACAGGGCTGGCTGCCCTGTGGTTATTAGAGAAACGCAGTATTTTATTGTATCAGTATGACTCGATCAGTTCCAGAAACGAGGGAGGGTACCAGATACCCAACGCTGAAGCACCTTGGTTTGTCATATAGGCAAATATAAGATGGAAGGGCCATCTTTGAGAACATGCTTATGAAAGATTTTCTCAGAGGACAGGAAGAAAATGGACATTGCTACCTCTTCCCCAGGAACAGTTCTCCCAGTGGTCAACCCACTGCTAGGGAAATCTGTCCTCAGGAAGAGTTTGTTCCCCTTCCCTTTTGTTTCTTGCATGACTCTCCTTTTCTAGTAACACTGCAATCAGATCATTAAATGGTTAAAAATGAAACTTTCTCAAAACAATAAAATGAAACTGGGAAAGAGGAAGGGAATAATTGACTGTCACTAACTTTTCTTGGTGAATCAAAAATCTAACTTTATAAAAGAAAAGGATGAATAATAAATTACGTGCCAAATACAGCAATAACTTCACTTTTGTTCTTGTTCTCTAGAAACACCTTTAAATAACACTTTGGGGCTTGCATGTTGCCCCCACTTTAAAATTCCTTTCTCTGCAGACCATGCCACAAAGGCCTTTCTTTGCCAAGGTGCTGTGAGCTGTCACCAATGGATGAGTGATTCAGCTGTTGTTCATCCCAGGTCTACCAAATTCCTGTCCCCTGTGCTGTTGTTGGAGTTTATCCAAATCAAGCATGAGTCAATACAATGTCTCCTCTGAAGCAAATGGGAATTGGATAAGAGGATGGTTAAAGAAAATGGAAGGAGATTTTCTTGAACCTGGGATGGTTTTTAGCAGATCCTCCGGTCTCCTTCTCTGAGGTTTTGATGGTAGGCACTGGAGGCACCAAAAGCAAATCAGGACGGCACGGGTTAGTAAACACTGGTGGTGCATCTGATTGAACAGCCCATTCTGCAGTGACGCTTTGAGAGAGAAGTCATGGGTTTTGCATGGAAAATTCCTTCCTGAGCTCAGATGGTATCTTTGCATAGTTTATGCCTATGGTATCCGGTTCAGTAGTCCTTGCAATTTGTATGCTAATTAGTGTAAGTGAAAAGGCTACTTTTGTTAATTTAGATATCTATTGAAAACCTTTTTTTTTTTTTTTAATTAAACTACTCTGGAATATCTAAGGCTGTGATTCAGAGGCAAACAAGGCTAGGCTTGGGAAAGATTAGGATGGGAGAGTCCTTCCCTCACAGCTCACACACTGTCTTTGCAGCAAATATGCTACTACCGTAGAAGGTACATTTCTCTCTCTAGTGCTCTAGGGAATCAGATGGCCAACAAACTCGTATGGGACGAGGCCCTGTCTTTCCCATAACACTCAACGATAGCCTTACTCTCAGGAGCAGTTTTGAGCAGAATAACTTAAGTATTGGGTGTTTTGGTTTGGCAGCAGAACTGAAAAGAAAGAAAGAAAAAAGTTCAGATAGCTGAACAGGGCATAAACCTTGTTTTGGTTTTGTTTGTCTCTTCGGATGCGTTGCTTTAGTTGGTCATTGTTTCTGGGAAAAAACTGCTCTCTCTCCCCTTCCTCTTCCATTTCATCAAGGGTTAATCTGAGGGCTATTTCAGCCTGATTTTTCTTAAGACATTTCTATATATATTAATAAAAAATTGAATTTGAAGGGAGAAGCTGAACGTTTTCATTTTGAAAATGCTGGAAAAATACTCTGTTGCCCTTCCCCTATTTCCATTCTTTTGGTGCAAACCGCTTTACAAATTTGACATTAAATATGTCTCAAGCAAATTTATATCCTGGGAAATTTATTACTTACCAAGAAATGTCACCAGCCTCCAGGTTTGTATCCTCTGGGCAAATGGGGGAATTTTGCTGTGACTCCTGGTAAAGGCAGAACAAATGTGGTTATGTGAAACAAGGACTCCTTTCGCTTTGCCTGACTCCTCCTGAAATCTAGAATGAGGTCAGGAGAATGAAGGAGGGAGAACTTGTCCAGCGCTGTCTGCTTTTTTCCTCTCGCCCTGCTACTCCTTACCTCTAGGTTTTGGCCAAAACTAAACTCAGAAGTACCGCAGTAGCACACTTGTATTTTTTCCTAAGAAATTATGGTCTTGGAGAGCTTGTTTTTTTGGCAGAGGTTGCACAGTTAATTCAGAGAAATATTTGTGTTTATTTAGCTGAGTCCAGCTGTGGCCCCAGGTACCTGGCAGGGAGTGATGAGGCTAGGATTTTAAAGAGGTTCCTGACACAGAATCTCAACCCTCTCGGCAGGAGCCTTCCTCATCCCTTACCTCATCTTCCTCTTCACCTGCGGGATTCCCCTGTTCTTCCTGGAGACAGCACTCGGGCAGTACACCAGCCAGGGAGGGGTCACTGCCTGGAGGAAGATCTGTCCCATTTTTGAAGGTGAGTCAAATTACGGGAATTGCTGGCAGCACTTTCTAACAATTAGTGACTCAGAGCCTTTTTTGGAAATGTTATTCTGTTTTTTTTCTTTCTCCTTTATTCTCCCTCCCTTCCTAGCTCTTCCAGCCTTGTTATCCCTCCTGGTGACTGCTGTGTATGCCGGGGCAGCGCACTGACTGCCCCCGTAGGTGACTGAGGGTGTGTGGTGCTGGCTGGGGGCTGTGCTGGTCCGGTCTAGCCACAATCTCTGCTTTGAGATGCTCAGAGTCTGGGAGAGAAGAGAATCAGGATGGCCAGCAAGCAGGAGGAGGAGGATGATGGAAATGTCAATACACAAACACCTGCATGTAGTCCAGGACAAATACCGAAGGCAGAAGAGGCTGAGGAAGGCTGGCTGGCTGATGGCGCTTTGCCTGCCCATTGCTGCGCCCGGGGCTGCTACGGCAGCATTTGCAGGCTGGTGTCCTGCACACTGGGGGAATCGCACTGCACGCACTGGTCTGACAGCCCGAAGGTGGGCTGGGTTGTGGTTAAGGCACAGGTATAAGAACCAGGACTCCTGGGGACCTGGGGGAGGTTGCTTAATGGCATTAGTATGTTGATGAATCTAACGTCCACAATTCTCCTGTCCAGAGGAGAGCTTATTACCCCAGTTTTGCAGACAGAGAAACCTGTGCTCAGGCAGATTAAAGGTCTGGTTAGTTTGCTCAAGCACAGGTGTGCAGTGCTATTTGAAACTAGTCTGGGACCTCCTGAGTCTGGGACCTCCTGAGCTGGAAATCGCTGTGCTCTGCCACACAGCCTGGAGGAGGACAGCAGTGGCATTTCTATTCTTTCAAGGCTAGAGCTGGTTTTCCTGCAGGAGAGGCACTGTAATGCAGAGGCACGGTATTGGTCAGAAAAAAGTTTTCGCATCAGCAAAAGGGTTTCTCTCTGTTCCACCATAGACCTGTCTAGAGATACCAACAATGTTTCCTGTCTGCATGCACAGTCACAAAATCCTTTCTCTTTCCCTTTCTCTTGCCCTATTCTCTAGTGAACCACGTGGTTGGTGTTGCACCCTTCTTACCATGGCATGGTCTATGTCTCTGTGGTTAAGCCCGATGTGTTGGGAGTTGGCCGACAGCCCCATCCTCACCTTCTTTGCTTCCCTTCACAGGAATTGGGTATGCCTCACAAGTCATCGAGTGCTATTTGAATATCTACTACATCATCATCCTGTCCTGGGCACTCTTCTACCTATTCAGTTCCTTCACCACAGTGCTACCATGGGCCAGCTGCAATAACCCCTGGAACTCAGGTACACCTTCAATTGGTCAGCTTCTAGGTCCTTCCCAATTCCCAGAAATTATTTGGGTTTTGTAGAAAACATTTTTTATTCAGATAAAAAGCTCTCATGAGCTGCAATGTGGCTAGGGGACTCCTGCAATAGCAACTGTCTTCATTCAGCATGGGGAAGTGTCAGGAAAGGTGAATGGAATGACCCTATGCCTAGCAGCAGGGGACAGTAAAACTATTTCCACATGGAGATGCTTTGGGCATTGAGATTTCACTGAAAAATCCACATTTTCTGTCAAGTGGGAGAGGTAGGTGGGTTGGGAGAGTTTTCAAGCCAATCTAGAGTCCTTCTCACGTGGCAGGAGCTGTGCCATTAGCTCTGGCACAACAATTTATCTTACTCTGTCCCAGTAAACTCTAAAGGAGTGGGGTAGTTGCTGCCACATACTGAGCAGTTTTCTTTGTGCACTCAGTTTTTGGCTAAATCAGGCCAAGCCTGCATTGGACGATTTTGCCAGTACAGGTGTCCCAATGTGGAACAATTAATACAAAGCTCCAAAGGCACTGGTCTAATCACATCCATACAAACCTCTGTTACATTGGCCAGGGATCTCATCTCCTCATGCCCACAATTCACGTAACTGTGCTCAGCAGAGAAGACCTGGCTTTGGTTTTGTTCAAGGCACGTGGGCTGTGCCTGGGAAGATGAGGTTGATGTGAGATAATCCTCATGGATCTGATGTCCTTGACAGGCCTCTTTTACCATGTTGAACAGGTTGTTTTGCTTTCAGTGGAAAGCCAGGCTGGAAAAAGCTTTGGCAGCAGCTTGGTTCCCTCCCTTTTTCTCTTGGGTTGGATGATTTATTTCTTTGATGTGTCAAATTTCTCCACCCTATGGGCCATTCACTCACAGCTTCCTCCGCCCCTTCATCCCAGCAGAGGTAACCAGGCTTTTAAAGACTGGATCTGATTCCTTCAGCTTCCCCAGCATGGGTTTGTTTGTGAGGCAAGCCACAGATGTTCTCTTAACAGACAGAAACTTCCCAGGCAGAGCTGGGCTTCCTCAGTTTTCCAGTGGATTGTCTTTTGCTTGCCAAATGCAAGATGAGGTGCATTTCTTGGATGCACGGCATCACCTCTGTTTTTCGTAATTTCACGCTATGTGGCAGGGCTGGGGATGTCAGGGTGGAACATGAAGGCATTTGAGGGGTGTGTGAACATATGTGTGCGTGTGTGGACAGGGAATGGTGCGTGGTGTGGGAGGAGAATGGGATATTCTATCCTGGCTACTCAGAGTGGCTGTCCCTCAATAATACATATTTTGCAGCCATCTGGTTTCCATTTGGCAGGGAATTGCTCTCTCCTTCTCCTCTCCCCTTCCTGAAGCCCTCTGGCTACTGCTGGATTGGGATTCATGGCTGGGGAAAGCCAGAGTTTAATGAGGTGTTTAATGAGATGCTAGAGTTTAATGAGATGCTCTATAGCATGGGGTGAAGGGTCTGTGCGCTGCCAGAGCGAGGGTTAGTGTACAGAGGGGAAAGAGCATCCCTCATGGAGGAGCCTTGGAGAATTTCTCTGGCTCATCAGCTTCCTTTTCTTTTGGTAGATCTCTGTGTGGACATTCTGAATAGCTCCAGCTTGGACAACAGGACCATGCCTGCGAACGCCACCTCCCCAATGATTGAGTTTTGGGAGTACGTGATCGCTTTCCCTCTGTTCAGGCTCCTCTCTCACCCAAAGGCTGCAGCTGTAGGAGTATCTGGGCGGAGGGCTGTGAGTCTGTGTAGGACCAAGTGATGTCCCACATGTCAGACCCCAACATGGAGAGCACAATGCACCGAGCTGCCAAGGAGATCAGCACAGGCCCCAGGGGCATGAGGAATAGATACACCCCGAAGGCTGCTCACAGTGTGCCTGCCCAGGGGTGCTGGTGTGTGCACAGGCACAGACATGTTCCCTTTATGGCACTGAGATGCCTGGGTGAGTGTGCCGCAGAAAGAGGCACCAAAAGAAGATGAGGACTTGCTGTAAGCAGGGGGTACTTGCGTTGGGTGTTGCAGGATACTCTTGGCAGGCAAGCATGGGAGGCCAGGACAGACTGAACAGTCCGCTACAGTGAAACAGAAAGGGGAAAAACTGCCTTTTCCCTTCTTCTGACTATGTCTTGCTTGGTGCCTAAGGGAAGTGGTCCATTAGGCTCCTCAGGCTCATCCCTGGAGAGCAGGGATCTGGGGTGGATGCGTGAAGTGCCAGAGAGGGACTTGGGGAGGTTTCGTCATGGGGCTGGAGGCAATAAAACACCTCTGAGGGAGGGGTCCTGCAGCAAGAGAGACAGCGTCCCAGAGAGGGTCATCACTGCAGCCTGGAGAGGTTGAAATGGCTGCCAGGGCCACACTACCTCTCCACACTCAGCTGAGGAAGGGCTCATAAAGAAGACAGGTGCCAGGGGCTCAGCTTCAGCGGTATTTTTTCCCCCCATTTATGTCTCTTAAAGTGCCTCTGAGAGGGCTGAGTGTCCTTTATCACTTGCAGCTGCCACAGGGCACATAGAAGAAGATATGCAACCATGGGTGCAGAAAGAGAATGCACAGTGCTGGACCCCCTCTGCTGCCCTATTCTTTGCACATACTACTTAGAGAGACCTGTGACCCCTCTGAAATGATTGTTCAGGATTTCTGGAGAGGTTTCAAGGGCAAGGGGACCTTGAGGGGACCAGTTTGGAGAAGGGTGTGCAAAGAAATAGTAAGTGTGGGACTGGGCTTCTGGTGACAGCATGAGCTGCAGTGCTGAGCTCTCGTGTGGCCCACCTTCATGATGGTGAGTCTTCAAGGAAGGAGGCTGAAGGAAGGGCATGGGAATCGTAAAGGCCATTTATGCTTATATATAAGGTGTCTGTAGTATATGGGGAGGCCACATGAAGAGTGGTGGCCATGGGGTGATGATGGCATTAGTGGCCTTCTTTGGATTGAGTAGTGTCTGCTGGGCAGCTGCCAGGGTTGGGGAGCAATGGGGAGTGGGTGGTGATTTTGTGTTGCATGGGTTGGACAGGCACAGTGCCGCGGTCTTGAAGACTGGGAGGGCTCGGGCCAGCTACAGGATGTGGTGGAGCAGCATCAGCAGGAACAACAGAGAGGGGAGCCCTAGGCAGAGCTGGGGTGATTCGCATGGCTGGGAGCCCTGGGCAGATGAGTTGTGGATAGTCAAGTCTTTGGATGGGGTAATATGGGAAAGGTCTGTATGGATGAATGGGGTCTGGGGTGTTAATGCTTCTCTCCCTGTCCCTGGACACCGGCAGGAAGCGAGTCCTGGGGCTCACGGATGGTATTCACAAACTGGGCGCTGTGCGCTGGGAGCTGGCTCTGTGTCTCCTGCTGGCGTGGATCATCTGCTACTTCTGCATCTGGAAAGGGGTCAAGTCCACAGGCAAAGTAGGAATGGAGATTGTCCTCCTGATCCATAAGCCTCCTTGTACCCGTCTTACATTTCTTCCCCAATCTTTTTTCCCTCTTCATGAAATAGAGGCAGGACACATGCAGTACCAAAGTCAAACCTAAAACCTGGTGGGCCGTACTGATTTATACCAGTTGTGTTTGACCCATAAGAGGAAGAATAAAAGAGTTGATCAAACAGGGAGGAGAAAACAGGGAAAGACCTGGGAACTGATGGGAGTCTTGGGTCACCTTTTCCCTTGGAGATACCCACAGTGGCTGATGGATACTCCCCAAGTGCCCTTGGGAATCATCCACTCACCAGTGTGTTGTCCTGGTGTGGCTTGCTGGTATTTTTAACAAGAATCTCTGCAGTGGCAAACTTCCTATGCCTGGCAATAATTAAACACTTGAGCAAAACAGACAAGCTGCTGCCTGTAACCAGCTCGGTGAACAGATAATGAATCTCTCCTGCTTCTTTATCCTGAAAAATATGTGGGGTGGGGGAGGTGTCTTTGTGGTCTCCTTTGTACTCTCCCTGGCTCTGCAGGTCACTTTCTGCATTTTGCTGGTGAGGCTGGAGCTAATGCTCCCTCCTGATGTTGGTCCCATAGATCAGGTGGACTGGTTATCCTTCTGGAGTGAATGAATGTGTCAATGCTTTGGGGTGGGTGTTAGGGAGGCGGCTATGGCCTTGACTTGTTCAGGACCTCCTTCCTTTCTGGAGCTGCAATGAGATGGGTGGGTCATTAATGATGGTTGGGTCTTCTGGGCTTTCAGGGGATGTCCCAATAGCAAAAGGAGGAGAACCAATTTCTGCAACAGACTTCTTCCTTCAAATCACTATGCCTAGTATTGGTAGATGTTCCCTGTAGTACTGGACACCTGTGTTCCAGCATCAAATCCCATCTCCCACCTTAAAACTACACTGGGCACTCATTTTAACAGAGCGACAATAGCTTGCTCACTAGGTTTCTCCCAGTCTTTGCTGGTGACACTGGCTCTTGCTGGTGCTGACCTGCTGTCCATCATTTCTCAAGGAGGGAGAGCAAGACTCCACATCTACAGGGAGAGGGGCTGCTCCACATTTTAAATCTTAAATCTCTGATGCTCCCTGCCACAGCGCCATCTTCCCAAGATGATCATTCTGATCTTGGGAGACTGGGTCTGAGAGGCTGTTAGATCTGCATGGAAATGTAATTAAGTCATCCCAGGTTCCCTTCAGCTCTCAGCCCTCTCCATTGAATCTCTCCTTTGCCTGGTGCTGCCCTGGTGTGCAGAGCTCGCCTGCACAAGGAGAAAGCTAAAGAAGTTCAGTCAGGATGGTTGGGCTGATTGGCTTTGGCAAAGTCAGCCGAGAAAGTGAGAGGAAACAGTGAGTGCGCTTAGTAGCTGGCATGGTTTTCCTGGGACCACAGAAGATTTTTCTATCGCAAGGTTTAGGATGCAGGGCTTACTTTTTACCAGCCAGATGTTATGGACATGGTGCAGCAATACAGGGTGGGTTTTTCTGTCTTGAGACATACCACAGGTCAGACAGGCCAGCTGTCCTCTCTGCAGGTAGTCATTTTGAGTTTTACAGGGGCACTGTCAAAAAAATCAGCTCCTACCTTCACTTTCCTCACTGACTACTTATTAGGATAAGCAGTAGGGAAGGCCCAGGAATTCTGAGTATTTATTTTCATAATTTTGTTCAACAGCTGCAGAGTAAACAGGATGTTATGCTTGACCGAAAGTCTGCTGTAATCAGATAACCTGGCCAGACCCTTGTGTTTATGCTTCTGTGATTTAAGGAGTCCAAACTTAAAGAAACAATAGCGACCTCAGGAAAACAATTTCAAATAACTCCATGAAGACTCATTTTCTTTAAAAGCCTTTTTCTTTTATTCATTTTGCTCACTCTTGCAGTCTTTCCATGTTTCCTTTCCTTATGCATTCAGCTGATGTGTATAAATGTTCCCCAGAAGTGATTTCTGAAGGTAGATTTTAGTACTTGTGCCAAAAGTGCTCGCATTCTCATTCAATCAGGGAACAGCAAAAGTGCCACGTGCTGTGACTTATTCAACCAATTATCACTAAGCAGAAAAAACATCATTTTAGGCCACTCACTATGAATCCATAGAGTAAACTAGCCTTCACATTACTTGGATGAATTTTAATAATGAATAAATGCTAGGAAGTTGCAACTTGCTCAGAGAGATTTTGCAAATAGAAAAAAAAAGTTACATTAGGCAGTGGACTAGAGATGATTAATTCTACTGTAATATTTATTTACATCACACACAAGAAGAAGTGAAAAGAAGGTTTTACAAAAATAATGGTCTTCATTTTCTTTAAAGGCTTTGAGGCACTCCCATTTTTCACCTGTGAGCTCAGAGGCATTGAAGGGATGAGAGAGCTGCATGAGCACCCCTGGAAATGAGACCCCTCAGAGGTGTCTCAAATTGGGCAGCAAAAGTTGCTATTTAATTTGGAAAACTCTTGCTGGGAATAGAACCATTTTAATAACTCCTCATTAAAACCCAGTGACAGGAGCAGATATGGGTTTCTTCTGCAGCTCTAGAAAGATGAAGAGAACAGCTGGAGAGCAGGGAAATTACACTGACTGGAAAGAGAGAATGAAGCAGAGCAACCAGCAGCAGAATCTTGGGTGAGGGACGAAACGTAGATTAAATCACTGGTGAGATGTAACCTCGATTAATTTCTTTCCCACCCTTCCTCTACGCTAGCAGTAGCCACTATAGCCAACAGCAGAGTCCAGGGATGTTTGCTGGGGTGGGGGCCTGCAGGTGAGATGAGATGATGCCTGTGCCCCCTCCCTGCTGACCCTCTCTCCTCTTGTTTCCCTGCGCCCACAGGTGGTTTACTTCACTGCCATCTTCCCGTACGTGATGCTTATCATCCTGCTGGTGCGAGGAGTCACGCTGCCGGGTGCTGCCGAGGGGATCATCTTCTACCTGAAGCCGGACATTTCCAGGCTGGCAGACCCGCAGGTGGGTGGGGGTCAGGCAAGTGCTGGCCACGGGAAGGTTTCCAGCGCCCTGGCCCTTGGATCGGCTGTTAGCTGAGGATCTATCTGTCTTCTCTGAAGGGGGACCGGCCAACCATTTAGAACTCCTTAAAAACAGCTGAGAGGGGTCTAGTTCCCCTGCACAGCACAGCCTTTTTGCTCATGCGTCTGCAGCATATGGGTGTATTAGGTCATTCCCACTCATGGGCTCAGCAAAAGCAGGAGAGTATATGAAATATTCAGCGTGTAACAGATGGTTTTACTGGGTCTTAAATGCAAATAATTAAGGAAGGAGGGGGGAAATGATCTACCACTTTTTGCTTTTTCTGGCCTGGTTAGCACTTTGTTTGGCTCCAACAGGGCCCTCCCAGGGACTGCAGGGCTCCTCTGCTTGCGGACGTGGGTAACGTGGGCTGTGCAGCAGCTTTGTTTCACCCATCCTGGGGGCTGGTCCCACTCGCTTGGGTCAGGGTCTGGCCAAATGGGGCGCATCAGCCCCTGCCACCGCTCACTGGAGCTCATGGTAACAGCCCCTGGCAGGGAGGATGCTGTGCCAGGGGGAACAAGTCTAGATTAGGGCAGGGGGTGCAGCCAAACCCTGCAAAGTAGCCCATGCTGGCAGGAGGTGGCCAGCAGCCTTGGGGGCTGCACAGGGCAGGCAGCAGGACTCTGCCTTGGAGGATCCCCCCGGGGTGTCTGGTCCGGCATCTTTCTGTCACAGCAGGTTTCTTCCCTTCCCCACATGGGCTCAGCAACACTGTGCAGGCTGCCTCCCTCATCCCAGGGAGGTGCTAATGACACCCCCCCCAAGAAGAGCATTTAAATTACACTGCTGCTAATTGTTCCACCACTGATTTTTTTTTTTTTTTTTTTTTNTGCTTAGCCCACAGTCTTAGCTTACCTCCCGCATCTTCCCAGCTGGCCAAAGCCCCAACTGCTCCCAAACCAGCTGCCAAACACACTGTCTTCCCCCAAGTGGCTTTCAGATGCAATTATGTGTTGTCAATACAAAATCTGTGGTGCACTGAACGCAAAGCGCCAGCTGAACATAAATGGCATTTTAATATCAAAATAAATAACAAGAGGGCGACTGGGGCTGAGTGTGTTTTATTCATGGTCAGAGCTTATTCACTGAAAACTTCCCTATCTTTCACAGCCTAACTAAAGCTGACATGGTCTTTCCAGGCTGCTGCAATCCAGCGTAGCAGGAGCGAGAGATCCTGCTACTGATTTTAGGCAGAATGTGGGGCTTTGGCGTAAAGCAGGATGTATGCCCATGCCTGAAGGGCTCCCACGTATGCGCCTTTTTGTGAGAGATGCACGTGAATTCAAGCAGCTATGCCTGGGCTGGGATTTTTTGAAGGCTGCCAAATTGCAGCTGCCTGAATGTTTGCAGCTGGGGGCCGCTTAGAGGAAAAAGCGAGCAAAAGGGAGCACACAGACAAACGGAAAGGTGGGCTGTTTTCCTGCCTGCCTGCTAACTTGCAGCTCAGGGCTTTCCCTTGGAGACTGTGAGAGTGGTGCTGCAGTTCAGTCCATGACAGTGAACAAGGGACTCCTCCACAGGGGAGAGGGCTGGGGCAGCGACGAGCAAGACCTCTCAGCTTTTCCCATGCAATGCTAAAGCAAAGGGGAAGCTGAGTCCACGACACGCCATCAGCCTGATGTCTCTCAGCCCAGCAATTTCCCCCCTTTCATCCTGCACCGTGGCCTCAGAGATGTGGGGTACCAGATTTGGGAGCAGGGAGGGGAGTACATTGATCATGCAAAGGACTCACTGTCTCTCTCTTGGGATGACTCACCAGTGGCTCTGTGAACCCCAAGCCACGTAGGGATGACAGACACCTGCAGTGACAACTTCAGCTGGAGCCACGCTATGAGGGATGCCATGTCCACACAGAAAGCAAAGGTGTGGGATGGGGGAGTGGTGTCAGCCATCAATCAGTGCCCTGCCTCTTTGAGTGTGATGTGCAAATATGGTCTCCTAAGGAGCCTTTTCCTAGAGGACTTTCCATTCTATAGCTCAGTTTTTCTGGAGAGGTATCCCAGTTTCTGCCTTCACTGAGTCCCTCTCTGCCTCATGCAGTTTGTTCTGCATGGCTCAAGGGACTGTTGCTAGACAGGGCATTTGTTTATTTTGTCGCCAGGTCTGGAGACCACTGACCTTCTCTGTTCCAGGTCTGGATGGATGCAGGCACTCAGATCCTCTTCTCTTACGCCATTTGCCAGGGGTGCCTGACAGCTCTGGGCAGCTACAACAAATACACCAACAACTGTTACAGGTAGGAGGAGCCTGGAGTTCTTGCACCCTTCTGGAAATTTGCTTGGAGACAAACAGCACAGAGCTGCATCTGAGGCAGGCTCTGTCCCCAGGGGAGACCTTGGGTCACACTGCTTTGGCTAACAAGTTGCTCAGAGTGTGGAACCTGCAGAGGACCTAGTGTGGGGCAGAGTGGTTAAGGGAACACAGGAGCACCAGAAAATAGCTTTAGTATTGCTTTCCTGCGTGAGTCAGCTTGGAAACGTGAGAGATTAGAGGAGGGGGAGGAATGAAAATGGATGGTGTCTCCAGTCACTACGGAGACACCGTGGTCTATTTCGACCAGGTGGGTGAACAGGGGTGGCACAGCCAGCTCTGCTGTCACTTGCTAGGCAGGGGAGATGGTACAAAGATGATGGCTGGGCCCCCTGTCTCCAGTGCTTTACTGCCATCAGAGTAATGTACCGCCAGGGGCATTTTGATCCTATGAAGGAGATTAATCAAGTCTGTCTGGCCTCCTCCTTGCCCTTGGATTACAGATCTATTTTATCCATGGCCTGACATGGAGCTCAGTGAAGCCATCAGGACCGTTTCTGACACCTTCCACAGAGCCACAAAGAGTGGGGACTTTGTTATTCCTTCATGTATTGCTCCAGCAATATGGGAAAATGTAATGGTACTCTAGAGACATCAATCATCTCTCCTCTTCTGTTCTCAAATAAGTGCTGCCACGGCTGTTGGTCAGGCAATTAATATGTTCCCCTGGCTCTCCCGAAATGTATCTGTCACCAATGGAGCTGTACACTGACGCCTTTCTCTAATGCCTTCGGTGCCTTGGACTGGCAGCTTAGCTCTGGGTGGCCCAAATGTGCTGGGTGTCCACACTGCCCCATAGCAGCAGATGCTGTGGGTTGGCTCTGGCAGCTGCCCAGGCAGGATCCCAGAGTGTGGGGTTTCCAGCCCAGCCAGCTCAGACTAGTGCCCCATTTTCACAGAGAGCAAGTGCACAAATGTTTCAGGACAAGCGGCCTAGCTCGCTCCAGTCTCCATCCCAGCATAGTTAATAAAGACGGTGTAGACAAGGACCCTTGTCAGGTAGGGATTTTTGTTAACCCATTAGTCCTTGTTTAACCAGACCTGCAGAACCTGTATGTGTTCATGCTTTCAGATGCTACTCTTTCTTGACTATGTTTACTTTTGCAACCTCTTCCCTTTTCAAATTTGCTGGTTTTCTCATTTTCTCTGTTGTTTTTCTTATTCTCTTGAATCCTGGCAACTTTTTTGTTGCCACATCCCTACATATATCATTGTGGCATTCTGTTCACAAGCTACGGGTGGTGCTCTGTGTCTCTGTGCCTTACAGTCCTATAACTCTTGAACAGTGCTGTACAAAGTGGGTAGACTGATTTTCTGAGTTTTTTACTTCTGAGGGAGTTCAAGAGCAGCTTCGCTGTTCCGTGGTCCATGCTGTCCGACTGAGGAAGATGAATACAGACATGATCCCAAGTGGACCCATTCTGCAGCAGGAAACATTGATTTCTCTCTGGTCTCCCACCTGCAGGGACTGCATCATGCTCTGCTTCCTGAACAGTGCCACCAGCTTCGTTGCTGGCTTTGCCATTTTCTCTGTGCTGGGCTTCATGGCTCGAGAGCAGGGTGTACCCATTGCAGAAGTGGCTGAATCAGGTAGGTTTTTCCAGCTGACTTCAGAGCCAAGGCAAAACAGAAAGCCTGAAGAAGAGGGACTTTTCTGAAGGGAAGCTCAGGGTGTTGTCTACATCCTCTATGGCTATGGGTGTCTGCAGTGAAGTCTGCAGGACCAGTGCTCCCCGACACATCTTGCAGCCCTGTGTGGGCAAGGAGTTGTGGTGAGATGAGCTTTGAGCTCACTCTGTGCTGCAGGGTGGTGGTGGCAGGCAGGGGTGTGGGGGGCACATGTGATAATCTTGTGGTCTGTTGGCAGGTCCTGGCCTGGCTTTCATAGCATATCCAACAGCAGTAACGATGATGCCCGTGTCTCAGCTCTGGTCCTGCCTCTTCTTCCTCATGCTGATCTTCTTGGGACTGGACAGCCAGGTACAGCAAATGCCCCCTCCTCATCTAATGCTTAAGTGCCTGTCCCTACCCTGAGTACTCCCCAGGACCATGGGAAAGAATGAGGTGGTTACATGCTTTTCTGGTACCTCAAATACATTCTCCACATTGTCTGCAGTACTTTCACACTGTGGGAGCTCAGAACCAGGGCCATGGGAGGCCAGTGGTTACATGTGATGGCATCTCTGCTTGGCATCCTTCTCCCTGTGTGTAGGTGAAGGTGTCCCCTCCCACTTCTGTGCCAGCACTGAAACCATGCACACTGCGGAGTGAGGCCCGACACAGAGCAGGGCAGTCAGGGAAGGGGAATAGGGCTGTTTTCTCCCAGCTGCATCTCACCAGAGCAATCCCTGTGTGTTTTCCTTGCGGGTGTGCCCATCTCTTACCCTCCCATACCCCTGTAATGCCAGGAGCAAAACCCAGCAGAGCACTCTGCAGAGCACTGTGTGTAACCCTGGCGTGCTGGCATGAGGGGAGCAGGGGATGTCCTGGCATATCTGCCAGGCAGGGTGCTCTGCTCAGGCTCCACTTTGAAGAACCTCAGCCTCTGCACCTGGAGAATGAAGTCTCTTCCCTCTGTTTCTCTGGGTCAAAGAAGTCCCCTCTTATCTCGCTTATGGCTCTGCTTCGTGCTGGTGGGGCTGTCCTAGCAGTGGCTGATGTTCTCTTACATACCCCATGGGTGATGTGTGCTGTGAGACCAAGAGCCACGTGGTGATGAGCAAGCGTCCTGCTCCACAGTCAGCCCTGAAAGCCATCAATTCACCTGCGGGACCCCTGGCCACTTGCTCTACTGGGTTGTCCCAGGCAGTCATGGTGTATTTTGCAGCCAGTTCTGCTCTACAAGGGGTGTGCTTTATGTTAGGGCTGTGCTCCCACAGTCACATGGCTCCCCTTAGCTTCACGGTGGCAAGGGGAGCTCCCCTCTGTCACAAGGGTTCCTTGTGCCATCTCAGGTGCTTGCTCACCCTGCTTGAGGGACACGGTCTGCCCTTTGCCTCCCCATCCCTTGGTCATTCCTGCTGTGCAGCAGCATGCTCTGTTGGCTTTGAAGCAATTCCTTGTGTGTCTCACAGTTTATCCCCCCCCCAACCTGGGGCTGTGCTTTTAAGCCTTTCAGTCTGCAGCTCCAGAGGAGACCTCGCTGATATACCAAGCTGTGTTTGGGTCCCTTGCAGTTGCAGCTGGCCCTTGGTGGAAGCGAGACAGACAGAAAGAGAAAACAAACAAACAAACAAAAAAAGGATTTGGGTGGCTGGAGATAAAAAGGACAGTGAGAGGGAATGTGTGCTTGGGGAAGGGGAGACACTGATTTTTCTTACCTGTCGTCTTCTGCAGTTCGTCTGTGTAGAAAGCATGGTGACAGCTCTTATTGACATGTTCCCGGGAGTGTTTCGAAAGAAGGGGCGTCGGGAGCTGCTGATCCTGGCCATTGCAGTCATATGCTACCTGCTGGGTTTATTGCTGGTCACTGAGGTAAGAAAGCAGTAGCTGGGGTACAGCCGAGCACCAGAAACCCTGCTAGACTTCTGGAGCAGTGAGTAGAGACAGCAAGCTTGCCTTTGATGCTGTTAATTATCCTTCATTTCTAATGCATTAGCTGGTGTCTCTCACAGCCGGTGTTGCTTTTACCCTGCGTGATGCTGGTGTACTCACTGGATAACTGAGCCTTCCAGAGAGATGGTCCCACAGCCCAGAGAGGCTGCCTGACATACAGCTTTGTGCAAATACCAAGCCTGGTGATTAAAACAAGCTGAGCTGCACAAGCAGAAGCTCTTCTAAGGGCAACGATCATTTGCTGGCTGCTTTCCACAAGAAGCAGAGCAGCAGGAGGGAAGACTGGGGGTAATGGCTGCACCGTAACCCTACCTGAGCCCGTGGGCAGCCTGTGATCCCCAGGACCAGAAGCAGCAGAGCAGTGTCGGCGCGATGCTACGTGCATGGTGTTTGTCCTGCTCTGCAGCTAATAGCCAAGCACCCCTTCCTGCACAGTGGTGTGGTGGGCTGCGCTGTGCGTGTGCCACACGCTTGGGCCGGGGTCTTAGGACTCCTCTGTGTTGCCTCCATGTGTTGTGTAGTGACAGCTAATTCCTGCTAAACTTCTTAGGCACTGCAGAGTGATCCTGTGCAGCTCCCACTGTGATTGCGAGAGCTTTGAGTTGAAACTGCTTTAGGGGTTCCCATGGCTTTTGTATGCCCACTTGCATGGAGGCATTCACTCCCATTGCTGCAGGATGTCACCTCATATGTGGTGGGATGAAAGGGTAAACGTTCTGCTACTCTGGCAGTGTCTAGAGCCCTTCAGCACGATTTGAAGTCATCTGCTTGACTTGTATTGGAGAGGCTTTCTCTTTAAGAAAACACATGAAAGTATGAGAGTGGAGTCCTCCACTGACCTGTAGAGGTAGCTGATGGCAACTATGCAGGACTCAGCTCGAAGGCAGAGGCAGCAGGGAAGCCACATGCCTTTTCCATCACAGGGCTTGGACCTTGAGCAATATGTAAAGATGGATGCAGCAAAAATGAGGTATCTGGATGTCCTGATCTTCAGGATCCCAGTTTCTTGGATGCAAAGTTCTGCACTGCTACATGGTGCTTTGAAATGATACTGGAAACTTGCTAACTGGTTTAAAACAAGCAAACACAGTGGCTCCTGCTCCTATGGACACGGAAACCAGCCTAGACCGGCAGTATCGTAAAATGGGCTTGAAAAGCTCTCCTGCCACCAGGCCTGACTGTCTTTTTGGGACAGAGTTGGGGAAGCCCCAAGAGAAGGTCCTTCTCTCACCTGCTCTAGGTGCAGTGTTTCTGCTGCTATTCTTCTGCTTGTCTCAGTCATTTTTCCCTCAGATGAAATAGTCCTGCCATGACGCTTTCTTCTCTACTTCTTCACCAGGGTGGGATGTACATCTTCCAGCTCTTTGACTACTATGCTGCCAGTGGCACGTGCCTGCTCTTCCTGGCTGTTTTTGAAGTCATCTGTGTAGGATGGGTGTATGGTAAGTGGAGGACAAAACCACGTGTTTCTCTTTTTCAAGGCAAGAATGGGGTGTTGAGAAGTGGCAGTGGATAGAAAAGATCCTTAGGAGGCAAAGGAATGCTGTAATTACCCTCTTTCTTGTCTGGTTTCAACTGTGTTTCCTCACAACATTTCTTAATTGCTCCACATTCAGAGTAGAAATGGTTTTTCCCTTCTCTGAAGGTTCCTTATGTTGAACTGCCTTGCTGCTCTTCCCATCTGTCCTTTGAATTAGAAAATCAGCTATAGAGGAGCGACTGCTGTTCTTTGGTCTCTGTTACTGTCTGCTTATGTTGTGCCTTTAGTTTAGTCCTGTCAGTTAATTTAACACAAAATGCTGGGATGCAGATTTGCTGTGTGTTACTTCTGCAACATGTCCTGTTTGCACGGGCTGTGGTGGCACTCCTAAAAGAATCGTGAGGGACTGGTTTGGCTCTCAGTGAAGTCTGTAACTAAACTACTCAGGAGCAGGAATAAACTAAGCTCCATGAACTGTCAGAAGGAAACCAACTGCTTGTTAGTCTGTGAAGTAAGAAGAGTATCCTGTGATGTCCTACGGGAGATCTCTTCCCTGCTGAATGGTGCCTGAGTACACAGGCTGCAGTTCATCTCCCCGAAGCTCACGTCAAGGCTGGTGTTTTTTTGGGCAAGTGGTCCAGTTGTGAGTGATGCAGAGCACCTGCTCTCTCTCCTTAGCTTCATGGGGCTACAGGTGCTCAGTACCTGTAAGGATCATACAAAACTATAGTAGATCTCAGCTTAGACCAGAATGTCCCACAGAATGTAGACCCTCAATGTCCCACAATCAGGCATCTGCTGGCTCCTAGCTACACCAAGCAGCATGGCCTTCCTAACCTTAGGAAAAGATTTCAGGCGTGAGCATCATGTTGCATCTCTTTCAATGGCCAGGAATGGATGCTCAGGAAGGAGTATAGTAGCAGAAAAGTTAGCAATGATACTTTCTATGAATATTCTTCCCGCTGCTAACAACTTATTGTAGAACCATAGAATGGTTTGGGTTGGAAGGGACCTTTAAAGGCCACCCTTCCTGCCATGGGCAGGGACATCTTTCACTAGACCAGGTTGCTCAAAGACCCATCATCCTGGCCTTGAACACTTGCAATGGTGGTGCATCCACAGCTTCTCTGGGCAACCTGTTCCAGTGCCTCACCACCCTCACAGTAAAAAATTTCTTCCTTATATCCGATCTAAATCTACCTTCCTTCAGTTTAAAACCATTACCCCTTGTCCTGTCACTGCATGCCCGTGTAAAAAGTCTCTGCCTTTATTACAAGCCCCCTTTATATATTGAAAGGCTGCAACAAGGTCTCCCCAGATCCTTCTCTTCTCCAGGCTGAACGACCCCAACTCTCTCAGCATTTCTTCACAGGAGAGGTGTTCCACCCCTCTGATCATTTCCATGCCCATTCTCTGGACCCACTCTAACAGGTCTAACAGGTTCATGTCTGTCTTGTGCTGGGGGTCCCAGAGCCAGATGCAGTACTCAGCTCGTTTCCCAGGGATTTCCAGAGCAAGAAGTAAAATCTGTTTATTTTTTTTTCTGTTAATTTTTCCAGTTGACTCAGGTAAACATTTATCATCCACAAAAATGCTGTAGCAAGGAGCTCCATGGCTTGGTCAGGTATTGTGTGAGGAGTCGCTCTCTTTTCCTTGGTTTGAATCTGCCACCTGCTATTTTCATTTGGTGCCACATTTGTCTTCTTTTAGAAGAGACAGTGAACAGTCAGTCCCTGTGTGCTCTCTTTGGTGCTTATGCTTTTATAGAGGTTGCATTGGCTGTAGTGCAGTTGCTGATGAAGGGGTTAGCAGTTTCTCAAAATGCTTTATGTACAGCAGTCTGGATGGACTCCTCTCTTACTGAAACGGCAGCAGGTCCAGCTGCTTGGGCTTGACCTCCTGGGAAGGCAAGAGAAGCAGATCTGTAAGAGAGATTTATTCTAGAGAGGTGTCCTACAAGGGAAGCTCACCTGAAAGCTTGCAATACCAGACCTAATTTAGAGTCCCCTTCTACCCAGTCCCTGTGGGATTTACAGGGGGATGGAGATTCCCATCCATCTGTGACGGGGTTTCATCATCCACATGCTGGGTTACATGAAACTGAATTATGCTTTAATGTATGGAACCTCCCTGCCAGTTTTAGGGTCACACAGGCCACATACCTTTTCTGATGACCCATGAAGAGGAGCAATGGCAGACAATAAGCAGCAGCAGATTTGATGCTGCCCCAGCAGCCTGAGAGGGGACAGAGCAGCTGGGGACTGAGAAATGGCCCTTTCCCTCACCACCATGGGTTCATTTGCCCCACTCCACGCAGCCAGACTTTACCCTCTTGATTTTCTGCTTTGCATCCATTGGGCTGACTCTGGTCTGAAATGTAGTCAGAGGGCCAAGGTGAGGCATCTGAGTGGGAAAAAAGTGCCTGGTGCCAATTAATGTTTTTTTTCCCCAGCCTCAGAATTGGCAGGGCTGAGCCTCTTGCTTACACTGTGAAGAATTACAGCATTTTTGCTAACACAAATATGCGTTCTGAATTTCCCCTCTCCCAGCACATACGCCAACCACCCACCACTTGGCAGCTTCCCTCTGCTGCCAGGCAGCTGCTCTCGCAAAGATCTGAGGATTTCCTCGCTTACTGCTCTCTGCCTGTGAAAGGATTGCCCAGCATCAGACCTGCTGATCACATTCCCTAGAGGGGACTGCTGGAGGGTTTTGGGTTCTTTTTTCCTCCCTCTTCTCCTCTCTCCCTTCCGCTTTGGGACAGGCAGCCTTCATACAAGCAGGCACAGGTTTTGAGCACTGGGATTTGCAACACAGTGCCACTGAAACATGCTGCAGAGAGGGTATTTTCCAGGCGGTCACAGCATGACCATTAGGATTAGCTGTTCCAGGAGAAAGCGAGTGCCTCCATCTCTGCAGAAGAGCCGGGGCTGAAACCATTAGGACTGTTTACAAAGCTAAAGCAAACTGATGCCAGTGGGTACCTGTGGGCGGCTCTAGGGTGAACCCGTGTTGTGCTGATATAAATCTTTCTCTCGCTCTCTTGCTCACATGCAGCATGGCTACCAGAGCAGCTGCCTCCTTCTGCCTGATCCTGCCTCTCCAGCTTGCTCCGGCTGTGTGTGCTTTATCCTCTCAGATGCACCAGCTACAGGCAATCTTACATGCTTATTTATGGACCATAAGGGGCCTGCTCTGTGCACCTGGTACCCAAAGGGTGCGCAGTCGCTGCAGTGCCACAACATCTCTGCTGCCGGCATTTTGCACAGGTTGGGCGCAGGTGTTGACGCTGCAGGTTTGAGACAGAGAGGGACCAGATACAAACCCCGGCGTAGAGCCAGGGTCATCACCTATTGAAATCCTGTGGATGAAATTGGATACAGAGGAATGCAAATAAATGCAGCTTGGGAGAAAAGATTTAAAAGAGAAGTCTTGTTCATGGATTCCTAAACTAGCAGATATGTGAAATTCACTGTTTCTGGATATGGTAAAAATAAAATCTTTGTCCCTTTCAGTTTGGATATCACTTGCAGTTGTTATAAGCTACATAAAATGAGAAAGGCTCCATAAGGGCAAGACATAAGGAAGTAAGCGAATCTCTGGTTGGGTTCATGTGAAATTTATTCTCGTGAATTTATGTAGCAAAATTAAATGATTTGTCAGAAAAGCATGCAACAGCTTTGAAGGTATGGGGGATTGGTCAGCACAAGAGAAGTGGTACCAGCATATATGGATATGCCCTGTGCCTGCATACTGTTCTTCCTTGTCTTGGGCTATTGGGGATAACAGCAAATCTCTATTCATTCCAACAAAAATCTCTTTGTGGAAATCTTTATGGTTTTCTCTGCAGGAGCTTTATCTAATCCTTGTAACGTGCTGGGAAGGAAAGGGAACAGCACACGTCCTCCAGCTCCTAATTTGCTCAAAAAGCCAATGTTGAGTGATTGAACTGATGACTTCTTAAGCTTGATTACTTTGTCATCTGCCCGTGAAATGTAGAGCATGTAAAACCTCCTGTTCATATACTCTCTGACGATGTTCATGTCAGTCCCCATTGTGTTTCATTGCATCACCTACTGACTGCCACAGTGGCTGTGGGAATGCAGGACCTGATCATGGCTCTACTACAGAGAACAGGGATAAGGACAGGTAGCACACCGTAACTAGCAACGTAAGTTTTGGGTTGTTTTCTTGGTGGAGGATGGATGCCTGTAGTGTCATACTTTTTGTTTGGCATCTTTGTATTTCTTTAATTGCTATGTATCTTCCACTAGATCCTAGATCCAAATTTGCAGTGAAACTTTGGCTCCCACAAAGTCATATTACAACTGAATTTATCTGTCATATGTCTGACGTCACAGTGTGTTTCTCTGGAAACACTATGTATAAAAGACTGTGCTATACTCATATTCTAAACTGCAAGTCACGTCATTTTTATTTCTCTCCTTTTTTTTTTTTTAACCCTGTGGAAGATTTTGGCTTCTTAGCAAAATAAATTTTTTGTACCATCTCCTTTTAATCCCCAGTATATTTTCGGAAATGCTATGTGAAGCCTCATGATATTTGCAGCTTGGAAATTTAGGGTTCTGTTCTCTGGTGTAGGCTGGGCTCCCACACAAGGCAGTGTGTCCCTTGATATGCCACAGCTTGTTGTCTGTGCTTGAGGCTACTTGTTAACTTGCCAACTCAAGATGGGAACCATGAGGTGTTCAAAGAACCTGCCCCCCCCCTCCCCCCCCAGCCTAAATACTTCAAAAAAATGGGTTTAAAAGAGCTTTCCTGCAAACATTAGTCACGAGGTATAGAAAATAATGCAAGGAATTTCAAAAAGGAGAAGCACACATAGTGTGCTTTTGTAGAATTCATATATTTAAAGGAAACATAACATGGGAATTCAATTCTAGGACATAAAAAACACAAACCAAAATAAAAGTCACCACTAAACAAGAGGAGGTAAGAGACGTGCGCACACCTGCAGGGCTATGATCTTATTGGGAGAGACGTGCTGGGATGGCTCCTGTGACTGGAGTGTTGGACTGGAAGGATCCAGGCTCTTCAGGAGGGACAGGCAGTGGAGATGAGGAGGGGGTGTCACCTGCTATGTCAATGACCAACTGGAGCACATGGAGCTCTGCCTGGTGATGGATGAGGAGCTAACTGAGAGCTTATGGGTCAGGATTAAAGGGAGGGCAGGGACAGGTGACATTACAGTGGGGGTCTGCTACAGGCAACCCAACCAGGAAGACCAAGTGTATGAGGCCCTGTATAGACAGATAGAAGTAGCCTCACATTCACAAGCCCTGGTCCTCATGGGGGACCCCAGATTTCTGTTGGAGGGACAACACAGCAGGGCATCAGCAATCCAGGAGGTTCCTGGAACATGTCAATGATAACTTCCTTCTCCAAGTGATAGAAGAGCCAATGAGGAGAGGTGCTATGCCAGACCTTGTTCTCACCAACAAGGAGGGGCTGGTGGGGAATGTGAAGATCAAGGGCAGCCTTGGCTACAGTGACCATGAAATGGTGGAGTTCAAGATCCTTAGGGCAGTGAGGAGGGCACACAGTAAGCTTGCTACTTCAGGAGAGTAGACTTTGGCCTCTTCATAGCTCTGCTTGGTAGAGTACTGTGGGATAAAGCCCTGGAGGGAAGAGGGGCCCAAGAAAGCTGGTTAATATTAGAGGATCACCTCCTCCAAGCTCTAGGATCTATGCATCCCAACAAAGAGGGAAGTAAGGCAAAAATGCCAGGAGTCCTGCATGGATGAACAACAAGTTCCTGGACAAATTCAAATAGAAAAAGGAAGTCTACAGAGGGCGGAAGCAAGGACAGGTACCCTGGGAGGCATATAGAGAAATTGTCCAAGAAGTCAGGGATCAGGTTAGGAAAGTTAAAGCCCAGATAAAATCAAATCTGGCCAGGGATGTCAAGGGTGACAAGAAAAGCTTCTCTAGGTATGTCAGTGATAAAAGGAAGGCTGGGGAAAATGTCGGCCCTCTCCGGAAGGAAATGGGAGACCTGGTTACACGGGATATGGAGAAGGCTGAGGTGCTCAATGACTTTTTTGCCTCAGTCTTCACTGGCAAGTGCTCTAGCCACAGCGCCCAAGTTGCAGGAGGCAAAGGCAGGAACAAGGAGAATGAAGAACTGCCTACTGTAGGAGAAGATCAGGTCTGAAGCCGTCTAAGGAACCTGAAAGTACACAAGTCCATGGGACCTGATGAGGTGCATCCATGGGTCCTGAGGGAACTTGTGGATGAAGTTGCTAAGCCACTATCCATCATATTTGAGAAACTGTGGCAGTCCGGTGAAGTTTCCACTGACTGGAAGAGGGGAAACATAACCCCCATTTATAAAAATGAAAAAAAGGAAGACCTGGGGAACTACAGGCCAGTCAGTCTCACCTCTGTGCCCGGCAAGATCACGGAGCAGATCCCCCTGGAAACTATGCTAAGGGACAGGGAAAATAAGGAGATGATCGGTGACAGCTAACATGGCTTCACTAAGGGCAAATCGTGCCTGACAAATTTGGTGGCCTTCTATAATGAGGTTACAGTGTTTGTGGATAAGGGACAAGCAACTGACGTTATCTACCTCAACTTGTACAAAGCATTTGACACTGTCCTGCATGACATCCTTGTCTCTAAATTGAAAGACATGGATTTGATGGATGGACCAGTTGGTGGATAAGGAATTGGCTGGATGGCCACACTCAAAGCATTGTGGTCAACGGCTTGATGTCTGAGTGGAGACCAGTGGTGTTCCTCAGGGATTGGTATTGGGACATAACTGGTGCTGTTTAACATCTCTGTTGGTGACATTGACAGTGGAATTGACTGCACCCTCACCAAGTTTGCCGACAGCACCTAGCTGTGTGGTGTGGTCAAAACGCTGGAGGGAAGGGATGTCACCCAGAGGTACCTGGACAGGCTTGAGAGGTGGGCCTGTGCCAACTTTGTGAAATTCAACAAGGCCAAGTGCAAGGTCCTGCATGTGGGTCGGGGCAATCCCAAGCACAAATCCAGGCTGGGTGGAGAATGGATTGAGAGCATCCCTGAGGAGAAGGACTTGGGGCTGTTGGTGGATGAGAAGCTCAACATGAGCCAGCAATGTGCGCTCGCAGTCCTGAAAGCCAACCACATCCTGGGCTGCATCGAAAGAAGCATGGCCAGCAGGTCAAGGGAGGCGATTCTGCCCCTCTGCTCTTGTGAGACGCCACCTGGAGTACTGTGTCCAGCTCTGGAGCACTCATCACAGGAAGGACATGGAGCTGTTGGATTGAGTCCAGAGGAGGGCCATGAAGATGATCAGAGGGCTGGAGCACCTCTCCTATGAGGACAGGCTGAGAGAATTGGGGTTGTTCAGCCTGGAGAAGAGAAGGATCTGGGGAGACCTTATAGCAGCTCTCCAGTATCTGAAGGGGGCCTACAAGAAAGCTGGGGTAGGACTTTTTACAAGGGCATGTAGTGATAGGACAAGGGGTAATGGTTTGAAACTGAAAGAGGGTAGATTTAGATTAAATATAAGGAAGAAATTCTTTACTGTGAGGATGGTGAGGCAGTGGAACAGGTTGCCCAGAAAAGTTGTGGATGCCCCATCCCTGGAGGTATTCAAGGGCAGGTTGGATGGGGCTTTGAGCAACCTGATCTAGTGGGAGGTGTCCCTGCCCATGGCAGGGGCATTGGAACTAGATGATCTTTAAGGTCCCTTCCAACTCTAACCATTACACGATTCTGTGAAACCCTAAACGTTCCCAAGTGTGGCCAGTCCTCGAGGCATACATTTTGCCTACCCCAGCCTTCTGGTGTTAAGATGCAAAGAAACCAGGTCTCATCACAATTGCAGGTGGGAACTGTGGCATGACCATGAGTTCATAACTGGATAAGCACCCCTAAAGGCAGAGCCCTTTATTAGCTGAGCACTGTGATAAAACTTCAATAAGATAAATGTGGTATTGTATCATCACAGAGGAGCTTAACTGGTAACTCTTTTTCTGGACAGGCTAGCTCCATTTTATTGTCGAATATTGTTGCCCTATTTTAGCTGAGGCAGTCTGATATAATACATTTGGTTATCTCTAGTCTGGAAGATGTTGTGGCATCATATGAATGACTTTTTGATTTTTCTTCATTTCACATCTCTTTCGGGCCAACATTAGGCACCTGATCCTTGAAAACACTCTAGAGTTTACAACAGGGTCTGCTGAAGTCCATCAGTGTTACGTTGTCTCCTCTATATACCATTGCATTTATTTCCTCTTTGTACTCTGGGTTGGGAAGAGTCAGTGGTTAGGGTCTGGCCAGTGGCAGGACTTTTAGATGCTCTTCAGACGTATATCCCACTCTGGTATACCATGAGATTCAGGTGCGTCACACATACTGTGAAAAACATGATCTAATAAGTGAAACTAATGAGAGGAGAAGGAGGAGATCAGGCACCAACAGGACAGCTCCCATTGGACAATACAGCAGCACCAGCAGATGGAAGATTTGGTTTCCAGCAGAGTTTGAATTGCCAGGTCTTCTGGGTTTAGGCAAAAAAAAAATATATTCTGTGGAAAGCAGGCTCTTAATGACAGAGGAAATGCCCAACGCAGTGGGGATTCTTGACCTGACATCCTTGGTGTGCTGGTCTGGTTACAAAGAGAGGTCTTTGTTTGGTGTTCCCCGTTCTGTTCCTTTTAGCGCTCTGGGCTCACACAATCCTGTAGCCTGCAAGAGCTTTCCCTCGCTGACCGATAAACCAGGCACCCCTCCTTTCCTCGTGCCGGTCCTTACCGGCTCTTAGTGGCACATGGGCTGTATCCTCTCACTTACAGCTTCTGCTGTCTGAGGGACAGGGTATTTCTTCTGTGTCAAGCTTTCTGATAACTTATGGCTGAAGGCAAAAACCTTCATCTGTATTTAGCCACAGATGAGCCTTTTCAATGCCAGGAAAGCCTCTTACCTGCTGCTATATTACTAGGATAGCTGCGTCTTTGCCAGGAGTAAACACTGAGGATAAAGAGAGTTGGGGTCTGGTGTGAACAGTGGTCGAAGAAAACAACAATGATCTGACCTCTGACTTTGTCTCTGTGCTGCCTGGTGGCCAAGGTGCCAACCGCTTCTATGACAACATTGAGGACATGATTGGTTTCCGGCCGTGGCCCTTAATCAAGATATGCTGGCTGGTGTTCACTCCGGGTCTGTGCTTGGTAAGTGCAATTCTGACAACATGCATGCTATTCTGGGTCCCTGTGTTCTCAGTAGAAAAGGTTGATTTGTCTTCAAGGTGCTGCTCTAATTTTTGCAAACTGCTATGAAGAAGCAGAAGCTTGTCCATAGCTGAGGAGGCAATTTATTTCCTTTGTAAAACCTTATCTTTTGCCTGGAAAATTAATTCAGCCTGAAAAGCCACTTGTTTACTATGAAGGCAAAGGGAAATGTATCCTCAAAGTCTGGAGAGGTTTGGTCAAATTACTTTTGAATAGAAGACCAGCGAGAATTACCCTGTTCTAAAATACGTGCTTCAGCCTGTGTTCCTGTGACCTCCCACGGTTCAGAAATATCTTTCCACGGCCATTTGCTTCCTATGTTATTAAATCTTTTAAAACTTCTGTGACAACAGTGTTTAAAGAAAATGCACCCTAAGTCAGGCCAGTTCTTGCCTGTTTTGAGTTTATGTCCAGTCTTGCTCTGCTGACTTTTACATGATTTCTGAGCCAAATTCTGCTCCTGCATCTGATGTTGAGAGTTGTTTTCTTTGACCTCAGTGGGAACACAGATGTGATCTATAGCTACAGCTTACAAAAGATTTCTAGTCCTTTGTCCTCGGGCTCCAGCAGGAGTTGAATATCAGGGAAATTTTCAAAGCAAGCCTGGTCCAGCCCAAATCATCTGAGAGCTCTGTAGCTAGAGAGCCCCAAGAGCAGTAAATCTGTGCCTGCGTGGTACTTCTGGAGGGCTTCTGCCAGGGACGACAACAATTCCTGACTTTGATATGAATATATGGTTGTATCAGTGTTGCTGGACCCTCAAAGCTGCTGCCAACTTTGCTTAGGTTGAACACTTAAGAAGCCTGAAGGCTTTACACTGCAGAGAAGCCTGGCCCTGGCTCTGAGAGAACTCCTTGTGTGGTCAGCATGCACCAAGTTCTGCCTAGCTGCAGTTTGCAAGGTCCATGCTAGCTCATGCAAGACATCATACTCATTGCCACCCAGCCAGTGCTTGCAGGGTGGCCAGGCTGCCCAGTTTTCCTGCTCCCTTTGCTCTGGCTATGTCTATGTTTTCTGCTCCTCAGGCTGTCTTCCTGTTTTCCCTGATCAAGTACACACCCTTGAAATACAACAATTTCTACGTGTACCCACCCTGGGGCTACGTGGTGGGCTGGCTGATGGCTCTCTCCTCCATGGTCTGCATTCCTCTCTACGCCATCTTCATCCTCCTGAAAACCAAAGGAACCCTGAAGCAGGTACTGCGATTGTGGTCACTGGGTGAGCTGCTGCTGCTTGCCCCAGAAGGCTCACGGGAAGGGCCTCAGGGAAGACGTACATGTCACATTTCTCCTCTGAGAAGGCAAGGTGGGTGAGAGCGGCCCTTGCCCAGAATGGCCCATAGCTCTTGCTAGCAATTTGGAGGGCTTGGAGAGTCTCAGCACAGCTTCTAGGGTGATCATGAAATGTCCAGGGTCTCCCATGCAACGTTGCACTACCATGCTCAGTGCAATATGTAGACATATGCAGAGCATCTCTAACTACTGGATGGCAGAGGAGCTCCTCAGGGTGGGCTACCTGAAGTGACAGGCTGATTGATTTGGTTTATAGCTCAGGTGGTCTTGCTGGCCATGTAAGTAAAGATGGCATGCCACCACCTTTGCCTCCTCTTTCGTTACTGACTAGTGCCAGTGCAAACCAGGTGCAAAACCAGCGTCTGTACTTCTTGTCCCTTGCCCCTGCTCCCCTTTTAGTCCTAGGTCAGGACTATGTTATTTTCTCTGAAGAAATTACATGTGGCTACTGAAGAAGATATGCTCACAGAACTCTAAAAGTCTGCCCTGTCCTATGCCCAATTCTGTCCTCTTTCACTGTAGACACCTTGTCCTAGGAAGAAGTGTTTCTAGGAAGCTGGTGTCATAAAGATGACATCTGACCCACATCGAAAGACCTGAGTGATGAATTTCTGCACAATTTATCTTCTGGTCCTTCCCCATCCTCACTGACTGTAGGCTCAGCTGCAGCTGGTGGGGGTGGGGAGCAGGTGAACAGGGCATGGGAGCATCCCTGTGACTGCGGTGTAGGTGTGACGGTCACATTGAGGGATTATGGGGAGGAGGAAAGTGCACTGCCAACACAGCCAGGGATGGGCTGGGTGCATGATGTCCTCGTTGGCTCCATTGCCTGAGGGAAGGTGAATCTGTGCCTGTGGGGGCTCTTATTTGCAGGCTGGGAGATGTGACTTAATAGGGAGTGACAGGAATTGTGGCAGAGCTGGCTAATACCCATCTCAGGCTCAGGAGAAGACAGTGCAATACCCAGACAGGAATGACAGCGATGAAAGTCTTCAGTGACACAATGACAGGGGCACAAGCCATGCAGGCAGGGAGGTGGAGGAGAAGTACAAGACTGTGAAATAGTTCTCGTTTAGCTGCCTTTGGCCCTTGGGCCTCCTGGCTGCCATTGGTGGCCATGAAGAGATTACAAGGTTGGGAAGGAGCTGGGAGCTGTACACCTCCCAGTGTGAGGAACTCCAGGTGAATCTTGTGCCAAGGTGCTGTGCTGTGATTTGCTCCAAGTTCAGACCTTGAGTCCTGCCTCTTACAGCCCTCTCCTGTGCTCCAGTCCATTTAGCGGTATTGCATTTATCCTTTTCTGTGGCCATTTTGAAGAGTTTGACTGGGTGGCTCACAACATGTCTGACTCCCCACAGCTCAGAGATTTCATATGTCGAAATGAGGGATCAAAGCTGTCAGTGAAGTAATTGCCCCAATATCCTGCCTGCTAAACAAGCAACATTTCTCACCTGTTGCAAAGTGCTTTGAGCCTTTGGACTGAAATGTTGTTGTGAGTAGTGTTAATGCTTATTTTACAGCACATCTGAGGAATTGGTTTGGCCAGTTTCGGATTGAGGGGTTTTATATTTGCTGTGGTTTAGATGATATTAGTTATAATTTCCAGGGACTTCTCAGTTACATTAGTATGAAGAAACTTCTACGGATGCGGTTTAGGCATGTAGGAAGGAATCGTCTGCTAAGCCTGGGTTGATTCAGGGGAGAATCAAAGACAACCACACGATACCTCCTGGAACAGTAGCTCCTGTTTTGAAAACAGGTTTTCTCACAATATACCTGTTCCTTTTTTCCAGTCACACCCCAGAAATGTAGTGAATTAATTTCCTGACACAGATGCTTCCAGGAACAGTGCCTTTCAACTGAATATTGCAACCCATTCACTGAAAGCAAGTTTGTAATTGGTAATTATGATCAGTCACTGCAACAAACTGATTCCTCTTGTTACACTTGACTGACCAAGAGACACAAATGTTGTTTGCTAATGTGTCTGATTAAGACAGCTCAAGCTCCAAAGACTGAAAACTCACAATGAACTGCTCACGAAGCAGCTGCAGGCCAAGGCCAATTTCAGAAATCATCGGGCAAATACTTTTGAATAAATGAGCAAAATCCGGGATTCTGGCAGGCACTTCACAAGGAGTGGAAGCACTGACATTAATCCAACGAGTCACGGATGAATGGCCTGCTCTGCTTGTGATGCACTCCGGAAGGGAGGAGCGTGCACTTGTGATGGAAAGAGTTAGTAACTGTGAAAGTCAGTATTCAGCAGGGAAGTGATACACTGGCCCATGGAGCCGGGCAGGTGGCTGCAGGACGCTGTGTGTTACTTGGCTCTGGGAGGTGCCTACGTGCTCAGGAAGGTGTGTGGTACCAGAAGGGTTTCAAAAAATGGGAAGAGAAAGACCAGAGATTCACAGCAGCTGTCTGTGTGAGCCAGCACCTTTGGCCCAAAGAGCTCCAAGTTATTTGCATTTTTTTAAGGATAAACTGCCCCAAAGCTGAGACAACACTAACGTATGTGTGTGTGGAACAGGCTGCAGCGCTGGCTGCATTGCAGAGGACAGGGGGAGCTAAGGGCAGGCAGCTGCCCCACAACCCCTGCCTGCACCACCGCTCTCTGTCTAGCTGTGAGAGGGGAGCTGGGCTGGCCTGGGGGCAGGAACCAGCCTGTGGAAGGGCTGATTTACCAGGGAAGTGCCACTGAGGTAGGTATCACCTGCCACCCTGTTTCGGACCATAGCAGGAGGTGCCCAGCACTTTCTGATGGCCAGACCATTTGGAAGGCTCCACAGCTCCCATCAAAGTCAGAGGGAAGCACAGCTACTTGGCACAGGGAGAATAAAAAGGGCGTTACGGTGGTTTTTCTATGGCCATAGAAAATCACTAACATCCTTTCTCCCAGAAACATGTCTGTGAGGAGCCCTGTATGTCGGGCTATCAGTCCACAGCCTGGGTTTTAGCCCACAGGTGGAAAAATTGTCATGGAGAGCAGTTAAAGCAAGCCTGCTCTCCTCCCACCCTCCTTTCACATTCCTGCCATTCAGGCAGGAGAGGAGCGGGGAGCTGGGAACATCAGTTCCCTAGATGCCTTTGCCCCCAGCAATGGCTGTGGATCACTATTGGGTGTCAGTTTGTTTATCAGTTTAATTAACAGAGACTTCTTCTCCGCAGCGGCTGACACAGCTGATTTCCCCAGCGGAGGATCTGCCGCAGCCAAAGAAGCACATGGTGGGTCTGTCCGACCTGAAGCACAAGGGGTGGTCCCCTCCAGTCCAGGAGGTGCTCAGCATCACAGAGAGAGAAACCCATTTCTAAGGCAGCAGGGAAGTCTCCTCCATACCCCGGACTGATTCGCTCTCTCCTTCCTGAAGTGGTTTCTTTTCTCTCCTGGGCTCTTCTCATCTCTCCTTCATGCCTGAGACAGAAGCATCTGGGACACCCTCTCCTTCCAGCCAGCTGGTTGCACCCACCGGGGACAACATTTCTTTTGACTCCCCAGGGACAACGCTCCCTTGTCAGCAGCTGGGGAGAGAGCAACATGTTTTTGTCAGAAGTGTCCTCTAGTACTGACACTGGTGGGGAAGGGAAAACCAACGTATTAACAAAAAGAGAAAAGAAAAAAAAAAAAAGTGGTTGTGTTTGGAGGAGGAAAGGAAACCACTGTGGTGAGAGAGAACAGAGAATAAAGGTGTGCAGGAGCATAGTTAGGGATGCAAAGGCACAAAACGATGGGGCGTTAGCGCAGGGAATAAGTAAGCTGGTTCAGAAGTACATAAGAAGCCGGAGGATGACAAAGGAGAGTGCATTGCTAGGTCAGCTACGTATGAGGAAGAGGGAGCCAGAAACATACCATAGGCAACGATAAAAGGAGGCTGCAGTGTTAGTAGTTATGGCTTCAGTTGTCACTGAAAGGGAAGAGAGTGGCAGGGGGCTCGATGCAATCGTAGTTATTGATGATGGCTCTCAAGGCAGTGTCAGGCTGGAAAGGGGGTAAGGAATAACTATGTAGGGGCTCGCTCTTGGTCAAAACTACACGGCTCAGTGAAAAGGCATCCAAGAGTGAAACAGCCAAATATTTGACAATTCTTTCACAAAATTCATGGAGTGCAGGAAAAGTCCCAGAGTAGTTGGTAGAATAAAATGAGCTGCAGCACAGCAGGGAGACACGAGGCCCTGGGGACTGCACGCCCACAAATTTAACTGCACTGCTGGGGCATTTTGTAAAGGAATTAATGGAGGAGTTGATGGGCCTGATTCTGTGCTGCAGTGTACCTTTGAGGCGAGGGTGGGAGAAGGATCATGCTCCCTCAGCTTTGCTGCAGATGACTGCTCAGGGGATAAGGAAGACATAATCGGGTGCAATAATCATAAGCTCAGGTAAGATAAAGCGATAATTAATAGGTAAGATGGGTTCATTGGAAGCAGATTGTGTCGAATTAAAGGTCTGTTGTTGCCAGGGTAGTCATGAACGTGAGGCGATGGCTGGGAGGGATTGCGCTCGGATGCGGCGTTTGGTGCGGTGCCACACAGCTCTGTCCTGTGGAGGTTGGGGCTGTAAAACTCCCGGCCGAAACCTGCTTGAATGCCTATCAGAATTTCACAGTTAAAGCCACAGGAAAAGACAGCGGCAGGATCCCCCCAAGAACTTTGCTGTGGTCAAGGGCTGGTGCATGGCTGTGTTGCAATAGTGGTGCATCAAACCACGCTGGAGAATGGCCGTTAAAAAGAATCAGAGACTCCACAGGCTCCTTTCCCTTGTTCCTCGTTCCAAGTAATTGCTTTTCCCTGTGCTGTGTGGAGATAAACCACCAACACTGAAAGTAAGCGGGAAAATCGGGCCTCATCTGTGCAATGCGGTACCTATTCCAATTGCTATGGGAACCTTATCTTCTGCAGTTTCCTGTGAGTTTAACTGGTGAATTAGCATAGGGCAATCTTTTCCCCATTTAATTTCCTTTCCTTTACAAAATAAAACCTAAAAATTGGTGGCGGAATGAACACTGAAAGTCAAGTATCAAAATTTGTACCTCTCTGGGACATTATTGTTTGACTGGAGATGATTTACTGTAAAAGGCAGAGATAGCTGGCAAACCTCATTCTTGTTCCCTGCAAAGGACTGCAGCATCACATCAGACACCATTTATTTTACTTTTATTTTTTAAGGAGCTAAATGTCACATCACAGCAATAGTCATAGGAAGAGCTTCACATCCAGGGGCTTGCAGTCAGGCCTCATGGTATTTTGTTGGTTTTTCCTCTCCTTCCCAGCGGTGTTGCTCATGATTTGGTAGGGGAAGCAGCTCCCCACAGCAGGTCTCTGCATGGAGCTGGAGCAAAAGCCAGGGGCTGTCACCAAGGAGCAGCAGTACCAGGGTGGCACAGCCGTATCAGCTGGAGAAAACACCGGCCCCATGGGGTGCCGGGTGTCCACCGACAGGGCCATGCATGAGAGGTTTGATTTCAGGCATGGGCTGCAGCTGCCTTGGCAGCACCCGTGGTCAGAATGGCGGTGTTTGTTTTGAGAAGTAAACCTGCCTTCTCTTCTTCAAGCAACAGAAAGGAAAGTTAAAGGACTGGGACTTGCCATCCAGATTCAGTCTTAGACATTAGCCCAGGTTTCTTCTACGACCCTTGGCAGGACATTTCATAGAATCAAAGAATCATAGAATGGTTTAGGTTGGAAGGGACCTTGAAGATAATCAAGTTCCAACCCCCCAGCCATGGGCAGGGACACCTCCCACTAGACCAGGTTGGCCTTAAACACCTCCAGGGATGGAGCTTCCACAACTTCTCTGCACAACCTGTGCCTTACCACCCTCAGAATGAAAAGTTTCTTCCTAATATCTAATCTAAATCTACCCTCTTCCAGTTTAAAGCCATTCCCCCTTGTCCTATCACTACTTGTCCTTGTAAGAAGTCCTTCCCCAGATCACCTGTAGGCCCCCTTTAGGTACTGAAAGACCACAATAAGGTCTCCCTGGAGCCTTCTCTTCTCCAGGCTGAACACCCCAACTCTCTCAGCCTGTCCTCATAGGAGAGGTGCTCCAGCCCTCTGATCATCTTTGTGATTGATCATCATCATTTAATCCCTTTGCTCCTGCTGCCATGTCTTTAAGATGTAAGGTAGTGTCACACTGCCAGAGAAGTCATGGAGATGTGTACACTCCTTTTTCTGAGATAGTCAGATAACACTGCAAAAATACCAAATAGAAATAAATCACTTTTCAGTTTTGAGCACAAACGTGGGACTGTGTTATTGAAAATAAATACTGCATGAACTGGTTCCTCTGTTGCTGATGAATAATCTGATAGTAATGTCCCACCTCTGCCAGGAAGCAGCATTTTTAAATAAAGTCAGAGGAGGTATTGCTGTCCCCATGGAAAGCAATTACAAAATCCCCAGGATCGGGAAATTTATGCAGATGTTTTAGATGGGATTGACAGAGTCTCGGGAAGTTTCAGGGGGAGCTCAGTGACCCAGGTACACCCAGCTGGGGGAACAGAGGAAAATGCCACCAATAGCTGTCTTTTGCTATGAGACCCCCAGCACGCAGGTGTGGTGAGAGACCAAGTAACGATTTGCTAAACTGACACAAACATCTCAGGCTTTGCTACGTGCGTACAACAGATCTGACAGGTCTCCATCAGCCCCTGGAAGCAGGCACTTTTGGAGACCTCCAAGTATGATGGGAAACTGCTCCCTTCCGGCGCACCACGAGGGTGTAAATACACCATCGAAGGGATGGTACAGAGAGGAGGGAGAGATTTTTTTTCCCTGTAATTGTTAATAACATGCCAAGACATGACCCATTTGAAGCTGAAGTCTAAGGGAAGCTACAAGGTTGCCATGCTGTGCTGCTGCTCCTGGTTGGAGGAAAAACACAGTATATAGGAGAACAGACATCTGTCAAGCACCTAATTACCACTTTAGGGTTTTCAGTTGGGGTTTTTTTTTTTTTCATTAAAATATTATTTTCATCCCTCTTTCCAGAAAGGAAAGCCAGAAAAATTGTTTGTTAAAAAAGAAATCAAGCCAAAAGGTCTTGTATTTTCCATCTCCTTTCTTCATTTTCTGTTTCTTTTCTTCCCATTTTTCCTGTTCCCCTTCCTTCAGCCATCCCTCCCTTCTTCCTTATACAGTGGCAAATGGAAAAACAAGGAAAAGGAAACGATAGTTGAAAACTTGTACTGGACAAAATTTGAAAGAAGAAAGATAAATGGCAAACAAGACAAACAAGTTGCTAAGAGTTATTTGCTTGCCGTGCCCCTCCCCCCACCACCATGCATCCACCCTCCCAGCCAGGGAGGTTGTGTCCATCCTTGTGTGCACCAAACAAGCCCCTTCCCATGCCCTTCTGGCAAGTTTCTTTTTCACAAACAGAAATGTGTCTTTCTTGAACCTCTTCCCTTAGATCCTTATCTGAATGAAGGTGATTCCTGGTTTGGCTGGACTGCTGCCCCCTGCTCTTGGTCAGGTAGGGAGACACCATGGTGTCCCTCACACGGCCCAGGGCTGCAGCTGGCCGGGGAGCCCTTTCCATCCTGTCCCTGGAGGATGAATCCAGGCTTTGGAGGATGCATCCAGGCTCTGGAGGACTCTTACAGCAATTCTTGCATTTCTACCTTTGTCCAGCATGGAGTAATATGTATTTCTTCTCATCATCAGGATATCTCCAGTTTTCATGACTCCAAAAATCAACATAGTTTTCTGGGGGGAGGAAAATTGCAGTGGCATTTCATCTTGGTTGGAGCTCGGATCTCAAACCTTCTCTTGCCCTGGCTGACCATGGTAGTCCTTAGGCAAAGGACAGTGATCTGCTGCAGCTCCCAATGAGCTGGAGATGCAGCTGTGCCCTCCCTCCAGCCCTGTTCTCAGCTTTTTGAGTGGAGCGAAGCTACAGCCATGGTAGCCCTAGCACAGGGCTTAGCTACCAAGGATTGGAGCCACAGCTTCATCCTGAGCAAAGCTCTTGATTTTCCCTCGGTTCTGTGCATGTATTGCACCTTGCCGAGGGCCAGGAGAGGGCAAAGGTCAGTAGGGACTGAGCTGGAGGAAACGGGGCATTTTTGTTTGCGAAAACCCTCAGAAGAGCAGGGGAGATCGGTTTCTCAGGTCTTTGGTCATGTTTGTGTTGTGTGAGTTACAGGTGCTCTGCAGCGGCTGTGTGGTTTGCGCTTGTATCTGGGGACTTTCCTGAGCTTTCGTTTCCCTGGTGTGTGGCAGGAGGGGTTCGGTGAGGTGCTTTCCCGTTCTTGAAGGGAGGTGGGCCTTGCCCAGGTAGAAATAAGAGACAGAAGCAAAGTGACTTGGATGCACAGCCAACAAGGGTCAGGAAAGACAGTCTGCAGTCATGAGGGTATAGAGAGCATCAGGTCATCTTGCTGTTCTTTGCTTTATTAGGTTACATGCGCTAATGTACAGTAACCTCTTACTAATTAGCTAAGACGGATCTGAGCAGGGTAAGACGGGAGTAATGTTCATCAAAGGAGAAGATAAAATAAGCTTTCAAAAAGTAAGGATTAAAATTTAAGACCTGAGGGGATGAGGAGATGTGTATATGCTACCACCAAGTTTTCCCCGCAGAGCTGCAGGGAAGGACTGGGGCATCAAAGTCAAAGACTTTATTCCTGGGGCCAAGGGAAGAGAAGAAACATGCCTAACAGTGCTTTGTTTTGTTTTGAAACCCAGAATAAGCTCTGCCCCCTTGACCGCTCTTAGGAGCATGATCCTGGTTTTGAATCCCTGACCCATGACTCTCTCTGCAAAGGAGGACATGTATTTTTGGAGCTGTCTGTTCTGGTTTGTCAAGCGTGTGCTTGGAAAGCTGAGTGGAAAAGAAAGGGATTCCCAGGGAGAAATGCTTTCAATGGCTGTGCAAAGCCAGTCATGGGTAACTCTGTCCTGTCTTGCTTTTGGTGACATGCCAAGACCATGCTGTAAAATAGTCTCTTGATTTTTCTCTCCTTTTTTTTTTACAGTCTGTAGAATAGTTTCCTCCCAAGCCTGGGTTACAGCCAGGACAGAGAGCTTTACCCTTCTAGCTGTCTAAGATGGCTGCTCTGGACTGAGGTGTGCTCATGCTCATTTGTTATTTGCCAGTGGCCACTAGACTTTTCCAAAATATGCTTTATCGAGTGTGAGGCTTTTGTCATGCCAAGGTGTAGATAGTGGTCTCTGGAGAAGGATGAGTGATTACAGGCAGTCTGGTGCCTTTCTCAACCTCATATATCAACAGGAGATGAAACGAGCTTCTTTTTCTCATGGAGGAATAAAGCCACCCCCAAACAAAAAAGAGACGTGTCACTTTCCCACATCCTGGAGAAGGGCTCAAGTGCAACATGAGCCTCCCTCCCCACACGCTAGCTTTGAAGTGGGGATGACCTGAGAGCTGGAGCCAGGTGTTTCTTGTCCAGGCTCTCTGGGAGCAGAGGGCTTTTGCTGCAAGCTGCTGCAAGCAGCACAGAGGTGGGCCGAGGAGCTGCTGAAGAGAAATCCCGGTGGCAAGGCACAGCAGTGTAAATCAGAAACCATGCGTTAGCCTCTTCAGGATGGTGGGAGGCAGCCTGGCAATGGGAACTGGCCCAGTGCTGAGGCTTAATCTCATAGCTTTGGGGAAAACATGTCCAGGCAGTGCTAGTTTTCTGTGTTATGCTTTTGGATGAGGTATGAATTCCCCAGACAGGCCGGGGGACTGTGGCTGGGTGTGATGTGTGTACGTCAGTCACGTAACAGGGAGGTGGCGGTGGAGTCCTCTCTCCCATGCCCCATTGCAGTCCTGTCCCACGGATGTCTGTCCTGTCACCAACACTGAGCTGTCCCATTCTCGGCTGCTTGTGTAGGGCTCAGCTTCACACCTGCTGCTTAACTAAACCATAAGATACCAGTAAGTAAAACTGGAGTCTGGGGGCAGCCTCCAGTTGTACTGTCCCATAAACCTACTTGTCCAGGAGCCCAAGAGCAGAAGTGCGTTGTCTCCATGTAGGCAAGTGGTGAGGTCAGGCACAGTTAGTTTTTTTCAGAGCCTGTGGGTGGAGGATATTTGAACGCTTTCAGAACATACTACTTTTACAGTGACAAGTTGGGAAAATGACAGGAATTCATTTGGCTTTTTTTTTTTTTTTAATGAGTTACCTGCCCTAGTCAACAGTCAAAAGCTCCAGATTATAAAAGTTATTTGGTGCTCAAGATTTTACAGAATTTTCAATATGAGCCTCTTTTGCAGTTCAAGACCGGTGACATTTCCCTTGCATTTGGGGGTGGTCGAGCTCGGTCCCACTTTCCTGCTTCCCTGATGTCCAGCCAGTTGGAGCTGGGCTTTATTAGGGCACGGGTGTTACTTCTGGGGGGTGTCTCCCAAGCAGCTATCACAGCCTGTGGTCAGGGGAGGCAGCAGCAAAACCTTGGACCTGTTTGGTCCTCAGGCTCCAGCAAGGCTTCATGTAAAGAGGAGAAAGGCAAAAAAGGGGGCCAGTCTCTTTCAGAAAGTTAGAGATACTGACCTGAGATGTTGTGCATCTCCACGTGGGTGCCTGGGTGTCAGGGCACCTGAGGGAGAATTACATTTTGGTATTTTTTGTGTCTTAATCACACCGCTGGTGTCCATGTTGTGACAGAGACAGGTGAGTAAATACATTGCTGTCGGCATTTCAAGTTTGTGAGTCTCTGGACCTTGACTATAAGTAGAGGTAATTTGTAATCTTGGTAAAACTTTCTAAAATGTCTTCCCTCTCTGGAAGGAAGGGAAGGGTGTTTTACTGACCCTGGGCAGAAGTGTCAGCAGCACCTTTGGATTGTTCTGGCCAAAGTCCCTCGGACAGGCTGACGTATGGCACATCGAACGACGGCAAAGCAATTTCCCACCATTCGATTCTATCGATAGAAGCAAATCCCCCGGGGGGTGAAACACGATTGCTGCAAACAAGGGCTCGTTTTGGTTGTGTGCATCACATGGGCAAGCAGCAGCAAGGCTGCAGGCTGGAGACGTTTTCCCTCATGATGCAGGCACCGTCCCTTCCTACATGCTGATAAATGAGATTTTACCTGCATGGCACTTCACAGAGCAGCCGGGCCTTTGCTCTTCTTCCTCGTCTTGTCCCCAAGGCCCACGTACTTATCATGGTGGAGCACCTGTGGTGGGCAGTCGATACCCTGCCTCTGTTGTTAGCTTGCCCTGGCTTGCATCTCATACCAACATCTGTCCTCTTCTTCCTTCACACCTGTCACATTTTTCCCCACATCCCTGTGCTTTTGAGGTCAAACACAGCTGCGCAATAAGGCTTCTTCTCCCTGCAGGAGATCATTGCCATACAGTTGTACTGGAAAGTGCCATAAGCTCTATCAGTATAACCGTACTTATGCTGATTTAAAGCATCTACCTCAGAGCTTTTATCAGCATAAGCCTCTTAATAGAGAGGAAAAAAAAATCATACGCTCTCCTGCCAGAGATATACCAATGATGTAACTAGACCTAAGGGCACATTTACTTTAAAGTTAGGTTGGTTTAACACAGTATGTGATTTCAGTTAAATCTTCCAAAGTACACGAGGACACTTCTATTTATGTTCCATTCACACTAATTTTAATTTATATTAAGTCCATCAGGATCGAGTTTGAGCTAAGTTGAACAAGTGTTACTTTTCACACTGCTTTGGATGGATTAAAAGCAATAGAGCTAAATCATCACAGTCCCTTGTGAGAGAAGTTTCACTGATAGAAAGATGCTCAGGTTTTTTAACTACATTTATCAAAACAACCTGCAGACACAGGCACAATCTCATCAACGTGACTATGTCCACGTATCACCCAAATGGTCTTTAAACTGGAATAATCATGCTTGCAAAGTGGACCGCTCTGGCTTAATTTACCCTAACTGGTTTTGATTTAGATGGGTAACACTGGTTGCTTATGCGTAGACAAGACCTGAGAGAGCTCCCTGCAGCGGGTAAGTACCCTAACCCTGCTGTTACGCAAGTCCTGCCAGAAATCCTTCTCCCTGCAGAAGTCCCCTCGTTCCCCTTGTTGGTGTGCTGGCCAGGAGGTGCACATCACAGGGATGTTGGACACCCAGTTTCACCCAGATACCCCTGCAGCAGGGGAGCTAGCTAAGAAGATGGGGGCAAGGGGAGACTCTGCCATGCTCAGAGTCTGCTCCCAGATTCCACCATGTACACCAGTGGTACCTGGCACCCTGTGTGCTCTGAGCCCTTCCTGGGAGCTTCAGTGTCCCTGTGTCACCTGGACCCCAGGCATGCTTGCACTCTGGGGACTCTGGCCTTCAGAGTATCTCTGGAGAAAGCTGAAATCCCACCGGCAGATGCTGTACCCTCACCAGTGCTTAGAGACTGACCAGAAATCAGCTCCAGAGCTTTCTGGCAGCTCCTGAGAGGCAGGCGCTGGTAATTAAATGTCGCACTTTGGAAGGGCAACTCAGGTCTTGCTTTGCTCGGCAGGAAACTGAATCTGTGTCTCAGTGAGGTGCTGTAGCTATCAGCACGATCAGACGAGCGGGCTGGGCTACCCACAGGTATGGGCCATCCTCAAGCACCACCACCAGCTTTGCTGCGGCCAGGGAAGGAGATGTTGTGAAGGTGCAGAGGTCTGACCTTTCACTGTGTTTTAGTGTCAACAAAAGCGGTAGGCATGCTACCCCGTGTGAAGCAGTGTGTTTCTCTCCTCTCAGAAACTTCCATATATACAGCCCTATTTATTTCAATCAAATGGAAAAATTGATTACACACCTAGAAGTACAACTGGAGGTGAACGCTCTTCATTGAAAGAAAGAGTAGGGAAAATGCCATTGTGACCTCTCTGAATGCATGGATTTTATTTTAGTGTCTGTTTCTATCCCTTCTACCTAATCTCCCCCCTCGTCCCATAACAGATCTCAGGACTTGTCAGATTGATCTTCTTCATTTTGTGCTGGAGAACTCTTGGTCCTTCAGGTCTCGCTTGCTGACCAAAAGCTCCGTGCTGATTAATCTTTAGCAGCAGAAGCTTTTCTCCCAGGTGTTTCTCAACCACGAGTTAAGGCGAAGTGCACAGGACAAACAACAGAAAAAACACCGAGCTTAACAGAACCTGGCTGTTTCACAGCTGATGAAGTCCTACTGCCAGTATCTCCAGTGACATTATCTCACTAGTTCTCCCTGTCTCCAGAGTATTCCAGGGGAAAAAAAATGAATAGGCAGGCCCTGAACAGAAGCGCTCCAGCCCAATCTATTTTTCTTTTGCAGGTCACCTTTAATCTCCTCCAGGGTGGAAATTCCTTTTCTTTTCTCATACTTATTTTCAGTTCTGTTCTTACTGTATTTCTTTTACATTTTTTGTTCCTCCACCATGTTCTTCTTTGCGCTGCTGGCAGTGGAAGTGATTTTAAAATGCCCAGTCTTTGAAACAAGTGATCTCCTGATGAAATTGCTCCCAAGGGCTCCTAGCAGCTGCAGGGGCAAGTGGCATAAATGTAGATTTAAGACCGGGGGTGAAGGCAACTGTAAATAAAAGTGCTAGCTGTGGAAAGTATTGTACAGGTTTCTGGGGGAAGGATATTTCAAAGAAGCTGCATGCCCCAGGAGGGTGGCTAGCAGCCTGTGGAGAACTGTAAATCTGTGGGGCGAGACTTCTCCCTGTGCTGTAGGACTGGCTCATCCCACCTTAACTGGGACTGATTGTACAAGGTGCCCGAGATCAGGAGGAGCGCAGGTTCTGGCAGCTTTCCTGGGGAGAAAAGGCCAGCGAGGCTGGGAGGTGATGATGTTCCTGGGTATTAACACCCCAGCTACTGCTGATGAAGCAACCCTAGACCCCACCAGGGGAGTTTTCAATAGGCCACCTGGGTTGAGAGTCCTGTATAGCACCTGTAGGTGGAAGCTGTGAGGAATGAGCACAGGAACTGTCCTGCCTTACCTACCCTAGCCTCACACATTTTCCCTGTCTGAGCTCTACTGGCCACCGTTTGGGGGAAGATGGCTTGGGTGGCAGGAGTCAGACCAGACCTGAGCTCTGAGCCTGCTCAGGGAGGAAGGAGGCAAGCCAGCGTGGCCCCCACAGCAGGTCGGCAGGATCGCTCAGGTTGCAGAGGAGAAGGCCATGCCTTAGACTGGGCTCAAAAAAGCAGTGCCTGCTAGACCTGCTGTGCTGGCCACCTTTGCGTCCCTTTGGAGGTGGTGGACGTGGTGGGCTGAGTTAGAGCCAGGCTGCCTCACAGCTAGCAGCAGCTCTTTTCAGTGAGAGCAGCCCTCTTCCTCTTTGCAAATTACCCTTGAGTGATTATACTTCTGCTTATTTTACAATGATTGTGCTAATGATTTTTGCAAATGAATTTTAAACCAAGAGATGGCTAGGCTGATTATTTGGCTGCTTTTACTGCTATCATTGCATCCAATAGCTGTTATTCAGAAAACACTCTTTGCACTTGTGTTTACTCACCCAGATTATATGGTGGGGTTGGGCTCTTTTGCTGGATGCTTCCCAAGCCATCAAAAGCTTTCGAGGTGGCAGCCCAAATGCTTCAAATGCAAATACTCAAGCCAGTGAGTATTTGTCTGAGTATCTGCCAAGCTCCCATTTTCTGGGAACACACTGGTGAATCAAAATTTAGTCTCATGAATGTTTATGGACAATAACCAAGAGAACAGCTCCAAATCTCACCCTTCCAAACAAATTCCACTTCTCTTCTAAGGCATGGTCCCAAATTCATTTGGGCTTACCAGTCCATGTCTAGTTCCAGCCAAGTATGAAATATCCTTGTCCTCTCTGCTTTTCTTGGTCCCACTTTCTTTTCTTCTGGGAAAGGAAAGGGTTGCTCAGACTGATGCTGAGAGAAATTCTTGCTCCCCAGTGCCTTCAATACTCGCTGGCTGCTCGCACAACAAATGTTGTACAGAAAACACTTGTTGCTTTCAAATTCATTTTTTGTCCCTTCAGTGGAAATGGCTGCTTTCCGGCCTGTTTTCTCTCCAGACCAGCAGCGTGTGAGGTGGGGAGATGGTTTGCTGTGCTTCCAGTGAAAGCAGTCTTTGCCTATGGTACGTGGTGTTTCCAGTCGACCCGCTGTGGTTCTCAGGTGTTCCTCAGCCAGGACTGTGTGGGGAGCTGTGAAAACGTATATAACAGCCTGGTTTCCTCAGGCATGAGATCTGCACCTGCCCTGCAAGCAAACTGCTACTGTCTCTCTCTGTCTTTTTATGTTAGGAGGTGTCACATCAGCAGTGGGGCTTGAGGAGAGATTGAAGACCAAGAGGGAACAGTGATGGACAGGTTAATGCCAGGCACGGCGTGTTCAGGAAAGGGTGAGTTATGACATTTCGGTAGCTAAAGTTTCATTCCTTTCAACAAAAGGAGGCCAGGGGCTTTGCTGCTGGCTCCCCAATGAAACTACCATCTGCAGGTACCTGCTCTAATTTGGTTTGTTTGGCCGAAGCAAATCTGACCTGGTGACACAGCATTACATTCAAAAAACCCTTTCCTTGCTTGGGCCCTGTGGAGGCTGCAAAGCAAGCCTGGCAGGGGAGGGAGAGCTGAGCCTCCTGCATGGTCCAGGACACCCACAGCTGTGTCCGTGTGTTGCCTAGGAGATGGGGGAAGCACACCCCTGCCAGCACCACTTTCACCCAGGGCTGTGAAAAAACCTCTCCGAAACACTGCGAGCCATGGCTCACTGGGCAAGGGACTTGATCTCACTCCTGCGGGACTCATCTGGCAGCAATTCCAGCAGAGCTCCATGGCGTGACGGGCAATAATGATTTCCCTCTTCTGCACTACACGGTCCCTGTCCTTGCAGGTCTGGCCAGTGCAAGGCTGCGCTCACTTGCGTGCATGTGGAATGGGTTTTCTAGGGAGCATGGGCAGCAGAGCATATTCACTGGCTGGTTTTTATCCCAGACAAGAGTCCAAAGGGAAGATTTCTGAGACAGATGTAGTTTACCTCTCTTTTAACTTTATTAACTGCTAAGTAAGAGGTACTCAAGCTCACAGAGCAGCGTGGGGAACACAGGCTCCTCGGCAGAGGAGAGGGATGCGGGTGCTCTGTCAGACCCATGGCTCGCACTCAGAAGGGACTCCTGCTCACAGCATTTGCTTCAGATCAGAGAGGATGCCTTTTCATGAGGATGCCTCCAGCCTGCATTCAGTCCTCCCGCTAAGCTCTCAAACTCTCCTGGGTTTACCCAGCAAAAATCATTTTCTTTCTCCATTTTCCCTCTCGCCAGCCTTGCCAGTCCTGGCACCACCATCTTTCTCCTTTAATGGCCAAAATAACCTGATGGGAGGCTTACTGCCTCCTCCATGCTCCTCTAAGTGCCTGCTTAGCCTGAACCATGATCTTTAAACATAGCCCATTGGCAGGATATTAGCACAGACATAAGAGGGGACCATGAGTAGCAACCTCAGCAAGGATGTAAGGCAGCATGTTTTCCTGCCCATCTTTATGGGTTAAGGGCTTTGGGAGATGAGCTGCATTAGGTTCAGCTGTGATGGGTTATGGGTGTGATTACCTGCTCTAAGGAGCCTTGAGGGACCTTTGAAGAAGGTGAGTTTCGCTAACGAGGAATAAAATATGTGGGATCGCCAGGGTACACCCAGCCCACCTGAGCACCTGTGGAGCTGGGGTGGGGTCATGGCTGGGGTGAAGCAAACCCCTGTGTATGGGCTGGGGGGCATGGGGGGAATCCAGGTCACGAGCTGCTTTGCCTCCACGGCGCTGAAAGCCACTAAGTGTACTTCTGTCGCTAATTGAAGCACACCTAACTCTGCTTTCACACAAAGAGAGGAGCTGGTAAGTGAGAAGGTGTCATTTTTGCTGGCAATCTCTGGGCAGAGTTATACTTTAATTCACTTGGGCTCCTTCCCCTGCGCCTGTGAAAATGCTGCTGTTAATGAGGCGATGCTCACAGAGCTGGCAGCTCCCGCACGCTGCCTTTGAGAGAGACTTCTCTGTGCTCCCAGTGGATGCAAATTGTCTTGGGCCCCAGAAAGAAAAAGAAAAGGGAAATAAAGGCTCCATGCAACCCCTTTTAGAGAAAATGACAGGATTTACATGCTAAGCAACTGGTCATTCACCTGTGGCTCCTTTCCTTGGCTGGTGGCCGGTACCTGACACTTCAAACAAGAAGTATCTTTCTTCCTCTGCCTTCCCCCCTCACCCCAAGAGCCTGACCCAGAGCCAGAAGCGCACCTGACTGGTGACACGGTGGCGTCCTTTGGGATGATTCTTCCTGAGCCCTGCCTGCCCTGTTCCCCCTTCGCAGGGCTGTGCTGTTGCAAGCCTGGCCCTGCACAAAGGCCATGTTGGGCAGGGCTGTGCGAAAGCAGGAGACACTCGCGGGCAGCGACCCAACCTCCCTGTCCCGCATGGTGTGCTGGACCTCTTCATCCTCTGCATCCCCTGCAGCCAGCCCTGCTCACGGAGAAGATGGAGACCACAGAGGGCAAGGGGTGTGCATAGTGCCTTTAGCATGGCCTCTGAGGTACTGCTGCAGCCATCCTCGCAGGAACTGCAGCAACATGGGTGCAACCAACCCTAAGCATACCACTCGCCTGCTACCTCCCCCATTTTTTGGTGCCAGGCCCTTTGCCCAAACTCCTGCCCTCTCTCCTGCCCATGCCCTTGGAGCCTCTTTTGTCCCAGCGACATGTGCTTTTCCAGTGGCTCTGGGTACCCCCCCCCCCCACGCCCCACACCCGCGACATGCAGGGTGTTGATTTGACTGGACATGAGCTCAAAGCTCATTAAGGGCTCGTCGATACAGGCAATGAGGAGCTGTGTGGGGTGAGGCAGGGGGAGAGGGGCCCTGCGGCAGAAGGGGCTCATAGCTCCCCTCTGCATGCAGGAGCAGGTCAGTATGTGCCTCCCTGGGCTGGTATCTCCGTGAGCAGCTCTGTGCACCCCAAGGACCCGCAACTGGCCAGCACCGTGAGGTAGGTGTGTCCACTGGGACAGAAGTGTCTGGTCTTGGGGATGTGAGTGCTGGGGTTGGAGAAGGGAGCATTGCAGCAGTGGTGGGGAAGAACCACCTGCCCGCATGAGCATCCCCGGGGCAGGGCTGCTGCAGATGCTGAGCTCTCCTCCATCCACAGTGGGTTGGATGTAGGGCTGAGGGGCTCAGCACCCTGAGGATATGGCAGGATGAAGGATGGTTTCTGCCTCCCAAAAGGTGCTGGAGAGGTGAGCAAATGGGGGCAGACCTGATGCTCAATTGGGACAGTGTGAAGCAGGCATACTGCCCAAAGCAGGAGCAGATGTTGTCTATGATTTACCATCAAGCTGCACCACTGCTATGCCTAAATTTTTTCAGTTGCCATTGCCACTGCCATTGCAATGTCCCCTTGGTCAAGAAAGATGCTGTCACTGGCACACAGAGCCAACTGGGTTCCCCTTGGTGTTAATGGGCAGCTGCAGCAACCTTCCTCCACTTAAAAACTCTCTTACCCTGAGCAAAAGCCCAGGCTGGGGAGGGTTTCTCTGCTGCAGTGGAGAAGCAGAGCATGAGCCCTCAGCTCCCATGTGGAGAACCGGTGCTGCCAGGCAGGGTGATGGGGAGGATGGTGGTCCCAGAACAGCACCCAGAAATGGTATTGGGGGTCTGAAACGTGGAAAGCTTCTCACAGTGCCTTTGGGTTGGAGGGAGATGTAGTGAGCTTAGATGATGGCTCAGTAATGACGCTGTAACAGCACTTAGGTGAAACCCTGGGCAGGTTTCCCTGGGCAGGGCATCTCCAGTGAGGAGGACTCTGGGGACAGGCTAGGTGACATCCATAGGAGAGGAATAGGTACTTCTGCCTCTGCCTGTAGCTGGGACTGCCTTTCCCAGCCTTGTGTGCTGTAGTCCCAAGGATCAGCCTGAAACACAGCATTTCAGGCTCTTGGTATGCCTTCCCAGAGGTCCTGCAAACTCTGGCAGTCGCTGGCAGTGGTGCTGAGATTCCCTGCCTGTACAGCTTCCAGGGTGTTTCAAGGGAGGGTATGTCTGTACCCTTCCTTTCTATCTGTCTCCAAGAGACTCTGACCCTGAAGGAGGTGCCTGACTCCCTCAGTGAAGCCCTCCCCTGTCTCCATGGCACTGGAGAACTGGCCAAACTCATCCACCCCATTCCCTCCCTCCCATCCTACCTTCTCCCTGCTCCCCAGCTCCCATGAGTATTCCTTGGAGGAAGAGACAGCCACAGCCTGGCTACCAAAGGCTCCCCAGTTCACTGGTGACCTTGCTGTGGTTCTGCCAGCATCTGGTGGAGACCTCTGCCACATTTAATTGCGGTTCTTCTCCCTCCAAGAGAAGCTTTTCCACGGTTTGGGATTTTATGGTGAGGAGAACAAAAATCAGGCTGAAGACATGCAGCTGCAAATGTGTTTGCTTCTGGAAAAACTTAATGGGCACAAGGAACAAACAACTAATGTCCTTATACTCCCCATGACGCTGGGTCCTGTTTGCCAAGGATACAGCAAGTGAGAGCTGTGTCTGGCCCCTGTGGAGATGCTCATGCAGTAAAGGCTGTGCCTGGTCCCGGAGGGTCAGTGTCTGCACCCTGGTATGGTCTGGCTGTGTGAGCTGTGGCTCAGGTCTCTAGCTGAGGCACGGGGACAAGAGCCTTTTCTTCACCTGCCTTATTCTGCACCGCTGTATAGTGCTTAGCACAAGAAGTAGGGAGAGGAGAACGAAGCTCTGAGTGTAGTAGAGAGAATAATGCTCAGCTAGTTGCAGGCTGATCCTAGACAGCAGGGAATGGTGCTCTTACTGGGTAATGATCACATTATCTGGGCTTTTTCAAGGAAAACCTCAGCCAAGGGGCTGCTGGCTAATAATGCTTGTGCATGGTTCCTGCGGAGGGAGCTGGATCTGCCATTCTTTATTTTCCACCCCAAAAAAGCCTCAGGGCTCTGGGGCATGATTATCTCTCCCTTTTCATGGAGAAGGAGAACAAAGAGTTTGGCAACTGAAAGTGGGACACAGATTTCCTCTCTGGCTTGGCTGTGCTGCAGCAGGAAAATGATGTTCTCCTCTGCGTGGTGAGGGTCTGGTCTTTCTTGGAGCTGAATACATGTGCTGGAGTGGCGCCGGGCAGTTTCACAGGTGCCACATTTTGGATGAGCTCTTGGTGACTTCATGCAGCACTCGGTAGTTGCTGTGACCCTGCCCAGAAGGAGCAGGGGGAAGGTCTGTGTTTTGTCTCCTCCTTCTCCCATCTATCTTCCCCCTTGTGCTTTCTGCTGATTGCAGTAGCAGAGATTTTTGAGGCAGTGCAGGGTTTTTACCTGCTCATCTTAGTCCAAGAGCAGCAGATGCCGGACAGTGTGGAGCGGGCTGGACTCATCTGTGTCCTGCGGATAGGTCATGTCCCCAGCTGCAGATTTTCTTGGCCACAGGGGACACACAGTGTCCAGTCCTTTGCTCCTCTGCGACGCAGGGTGAGGACTGATTGCTCTCCTGCCATGCTGGACCCTTCAGCCAGTCTCTGGATCATTCTAATGCTTGTTTCTGTTCCTCCTTTGTATTTTTTTTCTTTTTTTCAGTTTTTCATTATTAAATTGTGGAAACGAAGTCCAAGGTGACTTTCTTAGGTGAAGGTCATCACTTTCCGTTGCCAGACCAATTTTGCCCAATTTGCTCTATTGAGTGACTTCATAAAAAAAAAAAGAAAAAACTAAAAAACCACCAAACCCAAAACACATCAAGCCCAATATAGCAAATAACCACTGACATGACTTACAACATCTCTGGAGATGCAGCAAATCCAGCTCTACATATGTGAAGTTATTATTCCCCCCCTGCTTCATGCATAGCACAGCCATGCCTTTTGTACGCTACTTGTGACTCCTGGAGAGATGGGGAAATTTACCCCTGTGATGGCCATGGTCCCACTGAGGATGTTGCTGCAGCTCAGGGTCTGAGCTAAAATCTTAGCTCAGAGGCACAGTTTTGGTAAGGTAGTGGCTGGTGGGAGCAGTAACTCAGGCTGCATCGTCTGAGCTGTGACACTGCAGCCTCTCTGGGGGAAAGAGTGAAGGGGCCAGCGGGGATGCCCGCCATCACTGTGGTGGCAGTGCCTGGACACCACGCTAGGCTGTAATGAAAGGGAACGGGAGGTATCAGGCAAGTGAGAAATTTCAGCTGGAAGTGCCCTCTGTGTTCATTTTTAGGTACTTCTGTCCAGGTGATGTTCTCACTGAAGTCACTGGGAGTTTTTTTTCCATTAGCCTCCCTGGAGAGGGATTGCCCCTTAGCAAGGACCAAGGCAGGCAGAGGACGCCAATTAATGTTATTGCTGGTTTGTGCATACAAAAAGGTGGAGAAATACGTGCAAAACGGCAGCTTCTGTCCTAGAGGAGGAATAGTGAGTTGGGCCTTTTTTTTGCTCAGCAGAACTAACAATACCTGCTTTTCTCTTCATAATGTCCTTTGTCCCCTCCACCTCTCATGACAGGTCCCTTATGGCAGTCTTTACTGTCTCTCTAGTCCCCCACAACACCCCATCCTCAGCACTCCTGCCTGTCTCCCATGTCTCCAGGCTGCCCTCCTTGGAGCTGCCTCCCTCCTCCCTGGCTCCGTGCACACTGGCGCGTGATGCACAGCGGGGCACTCTCAGGGTCACCCCACAGCCCTTCCTCAGGAGAAGAACAAACGGGAGTCTCTTCCCTCTCTCCATTCCCTACTTCTCAAGGAACTGTATGGATTAGAGGGATGTGCTCCTTTTTCAAGGATGGGTGAAACTCGCTAGTGATCTCTAAAAGTAACAGGGGTTGGGAACAGGCGGATGGGTTTGGGCTAAAAATGTCCGCATTGCTTCAGACAGGGCAAAAGAATAACACAGCAAAACTGTATAAACTAATGCAATTGTGAAACTGGCATCCCAGCATGCCAGCTTGAACTGTATAAGAAAAGGAAAATGCTTCTTAATTTAATCAGCACATTTAAAACAGGCAGAAATAGGCCTTTAATCTTTTTTAATGTGGTAGTTTCTCTGGGGAAGATGGAGACAGTGATGCCTTTAAGCCGCTTGTCTGTCTTTCCCAATCTCAAAGCCGGCGGGGGCTCAGGGAGCTGCCTGCAGCCTGCTCGGGGGCTGCCACGAGGGGAGCGGGATGTGGCCTGGCCATGATCCTCACGCTGCTGTGGCTGCTTGGGCTGGGTCTGGATGGTCGGCGGTAGCCGAGGAAGAGCCCTGCTGGCTCTCTGCTGCCTGGGGAAGCTTCTCAGGTGCCGAGCTGAGCTTTAAACGAGAGTGCTAAAATGGCTCAGAGGCTGCATCTTTTGTGTCATTCAAAAAAGGCACAAACCCCCTACTTTCCTTAGAGGTAACGCGGGGTGCCCCAGCCACCGAGGCGAGAGCAGCAGTGTTGGGTGAAGCACGGTCTGCAGCCAGGAGCAGGATCTGACCCTGCTTCCCTCTGCGGGATGAGGAGCCAGAGCAGATCCAAGTGAAGCCAGGGAGGCCATTGCGATCGCTGACCTGAGTCTTCTTGCTTGAGTAATGCAAAAAATCAAGGTGCTGCTTGGCAAAGTGACCATGGACATCCCAGGATTGTGGCCGAGGGTTGAGAGATTTGTTGTGGCCTCATGTGGACGTCCTGCTTGTTTAATGGTGTACAAAACATGGCTCATGCCCACCTTGCCCCTTCTGCTCCTTTGGATAGGGTTGTGGTGTGGTGCCAGCCTCACCTGCCATGTTATTGGGAGCAAAACGGGTTGCCCAGGGCTGCTGGTGGAGGAGGGAGGTTGTGCAACAGGCACAGGTCAGACCCAGACATCAACAATCCAAATCTCATGCAGGAGGATGCAAAAGGGGGGTGGAGGCCACATGGCAGCTCCATCATCCAGGAGAGCTGATTTATTTTCTTCTTGTGTCCCCAGTGAGCGCTGATTTCTCCTGTAAGCAAGCAATCACCTCTCTTCTGGGGAAGGGAGATGAAAGGTTGGGTGACTGCCGTGGCTGCCTCTTGGGCAGCACATGGAGAGGGCTGTGGAACACAAGCCCCTCCGTCCGCCTGACCCAGCCCAGGACAGGGATGCTCCAGCCCAGAGCGGGTTCCACATGTGGCTAGCGCCCCACCAGCATCCTTGAGCCCCCACGGGGGGCTTTTCCCCAGCCCCTCTGGCTTTCGCCGATATGGCAAGTTCAAGCATATGCTGCTGCTGGAGTGAGCAGAAAATCGTCTGAGAGTCTGCTGTGCCCTGATCAGCTGGTCACAGCTCTAAACAAGATGCGAGAGCCTTGGGGCTACTTGGCTGTCATTAAAATGGTGTGGATGGAAGGAAAAGTCTAATTGACTGAACAACAGCCTGCGCCGTGTAATTAAACTAATTGTGGCTCTACCTGCATGGGTCAGAAGTGATTTGTGCAGCTGTTAAAGCACTGACAAATAGGAGGTGGGGAGGTGTGAAAGTATTTCTTACATGTGTTTCCACAGGTAATTTTGCTGTTTCATTTCAGGCAATTTTATGCCCTTGAAATTTTTGGTTTCTGTCAAATTTGAGGAGACTGTTAATATTTCACACTAAAGCAGGGGAAAGCAAAAAGGTCACCATTGTTAGCACTTGGAGGCAGCAGCATTTCAAGTGGGGGTAATACTTTTTCAGGGCTATTTTCTTATTTGAAGTGAAATTCCTCAAAAAAAAAAGGAGGAGAAGGAGTGTTTTCCAGAATGCGCTTCAGCCTGGCTCTGCACCCGCTGGGGACCATGCAATTGTTTTTATTGACCTGAGCAGCAGAAGACCAGGCCTTCTGCATGACTTGGTCACTACTTTACTGCCAGGGATTCATGACCCTAGCTTTTAGTGATTGTCTTGAAAGTCTTGGCTTCAGAATAGGATGTATTTAGAAGAAGCCGAATGAGAAACCTGCTATAGTGTCATGTTCAAACTCTTTGACCTTGTTTTCAAGTCCTTGTGAAGCAGAGCCCACCTCCAGCTTGTAGCTCTGGTCTTATTGATTACCATTTTGAGTCCTTCAGGCATTTTGCTGTGCCCAAAGCGCCGTGTGCTTTTCAGAAAGAATAATGTGACAAGACAGAGAGCTGCTGAACCGACTCTGCTCTCTCTAGGCTGTCAGCACAGGGCAGAGCCCTGCGCTCACGCTGGAGGAGACCCATGTGGATAAGTGGAGGGACTGGTGCGTTTTGTCCCAGTAGGACCACTTGTCCAGTGTGTGAGCTGATGTCTAAACATAGGAGTCAAGCATTTTGCCTGGAGCAACCGATGTCTGTATTTTTCCTGGTCAGAGCTGCATGTCCAGGGAAGGACATGGCGTGGCTGGGCTGCGGGACACGTGTGACCCCTTCTGCCCTAATTATCTGTCACTGCAGGAGACAGGACAGTAGGTGGGATGAACCTTCAGTGGGTCCTCTTGAATGTTTTTCTATTTCTTGACCGTAGCGAAACTTCTATAAATCTAGTTTATTCTTTATGAGCAGGAGATAAAGGATCTCACTTCTCAGGTAAGAAGGGACTTCCAGTATGGTCTGCTGCTCCTCTACCATCCTACCCCAAGCATATGAAATATGAGGTGTGATCATCTAGATGCAGTATTGCTCCAGAACTGTGGCAGCAAGAACAGGGGAAAGCACAGGGAGAGCAGGATATATACATACTTTTTTTAAGATAGCAGCTTACCTACTGTTTTTTGTCTCAGAAAAAAAAAAAGTGAGTCAAAATGACTTCTCCTGAGCCTAATTTGTTATGTCTCCAGGCATAGCTAATTATCCTGACTTAGCCCAGCTCTGAATTCTTCCCAGGGGTTTTGGTGCTATTTCTTCTGTTTTGATTTATAAATTGTCTTTATTTTACTTTCCTCCTACGTGTTCTGTACAATCTTTTTGCTCCCTGCCTTACTGAGGAGCCAGGAGCTGGTGTGGCAGAAGGTGCAGGACAGAAAGGGGATCCATTAACCAACACCTTTGCTTTGGGTGTCCAGCAATGCTTTCTTCTGGCATCTGCCTCACGGGCTATGTGAAATCGTCTCTTCTCCCCAGAAGGCTTTTTTTTTTGTGCTGCCACTTACTTCTGGGCTTACCTGCAATCACCCTTGGGCTAGAGGAGTTGTGAGGCTCGGGGCTGGCTCCATAGCTCAGAAGGCTTTGGTTACAGCCTTCATCCCGCAGCAAGGAGTTTTCTGGCTTCTCCACTGATGTATCAGAATGATTTACAGTTATTTTCTCGTTCAGCCATTCCCTTCACAGTTGACACTGTTTTTCTAACCTGAGTGACAAATTCTGTGGGGGAACAAAATCCATCCACTGTAATCATGGGGTGTCAATTGTAGTAAGCAGGAGCCAATACTGCCATTGAGCCTGGGCTTGGGAGACCATCTCTGTTCAGGACACTTTAGAAATGCTAGTTAATGAGTCCCCCAAGCATCCCATGGGGCAAATGGGCACTGTTTGCTTAGGATACAAGACTGCCAAGAGTAAGCAGCTCAAGTAAGGCCAGCTTTAAGTGCTGGAGCATGCCACCTCTTCACAGCATTGCTTTGTTTCCTGACATCCTGACATACCTACTTGGGTTTTTTTGTTTGTTTGTTTGGGGGTTTTGTTTGGTTGGTTGGTTGTTTTTTTTTAAATGTGTGCAACTAGGAATGTTTTTGTTAACAGACTTCTCTGGGAGACTGTAGCACTGGTCACCCTTGTGGCCCCCAGTGGAGGCTTAAATTCAGCTCTGCGCAAAATGGGCTGAGAACTGGGTGAAAGCCAACACCATGCCAATACCAGACCCTGTCTTCTGCACTGGCCAAGGGCAGATGCTGTGGGGAGAGGTTAAAACCAGGAAAAGTAGGGAGTGATAATTCCTTGGAAGAGTCTCTCAACCTCCAAAAACTTGCAGCTCAGGGATTTCCTGAACGGCAGTGGTAGCTCCAGGAGGATTTTCCTTAGGTTATTTTTCCTCTTAATTTCCTTTTTGAAGTCATGTAAACTCTTAGCATCCAGCATGTTCTGGTGTGTGGAGTCTTGCTCCATAGATGTGCATTTTGCGGAGTATCACCTTTTGCTCTTTTTGAACCTACCATCTGCTGTCCTCATTTAGTCCCCTGTAGTTCCTGTGTCAGAAATGGTGAATACTCATATTCTATGACACTGATATGTTCATAGGCCACTGTCAGTCACCTCTTCCACAGGATGATGGATCCTAGATCATTTAGCCTTTCCTCACATGGAAGATGTTCCACACTTTTGAGCATCCTTTTGGCTCTCCTCCATGTCTTTTTCTGACTCTGCAATAGCTGCTGTAAGGTGAAGAGAGAATTGCATTTAGTTTTGAAGACATGAGTGCAATATTGTTTTAGACATGGGTACAGTAATGTAGCCTGTTCTCACTTTGTTTCTGAATTGTTCTGGTGTGCTGGGTATATACATTTTAGGGCCTAAAACGAATGGAAATATTCATTAAATTTTTAGTCAGACTTGTCCAATTAATCCTCATGACTTTGGAGACCTGACTTGGTAAGATTTTGGTGGTTCACAGGCTGGCTATAGTCACTAGCAAGCATCATCTGAATACACCTGGAAATTACAATAACACATGTGACATGATATACAAGGAGGTGCTGAGCAGACCAGCGATTTCCCTGTCAGGCACTGCAGGTGCACAGCTGTGATCACAGCCATGTCACTGCCATAACATATCAGTGCACAGGATTGCGATGTGGGGCATGTCCGTAGCGGAGGTGCCATTGCAAAGCTACGCTGTCACAGCCATGCATGGCCGGCTGTGCCACACAATCTCTCAGATGGCTCCATGGCTGGTGCACTCAGTTTTGGGCCCCAGACCTGGGGCATGTGGCACCTCCATCATGTCTTTCTCCATCACCGCTCAGACATGCTAGATATATTTCTCTGCCTGGACTGCTCTGTGGTGGGTCACCCACAGGCTGTGACTTCCCTGCGTGCATAGCGGTCCTGCAGCTTTTCTTGCAGAGCAGGTGTTGGGATGAAAAGGAGACAAGATGAGACTTGAGGGGTTTGTTATGTGCTAGTAACAACCAGGTCTGAACCTGTTGTTAGCAGTTGGCGTGACTGTGTCTCTTCAGAAGGGCGGCTGTGGAGCAAGGCAAAATTATCCTCCTTTTTCTGTCCAGGGGGAGGCAGGGAGGCATGGATAGGCTGCCCTGATGTGCACCAGTCTATCCAGTGAGTCAACCTCAGACCCAGCAAGGCCCTCCCTTAAGCCTGCTACACTAACACATGATACCTTCTTTCTCTGCTTTCTCATCAGGAGCTTTGCTCAGCACTTCCCATTTGTTCTGTGCTCGGCCAGGGTGGAGGCTGCCCTTCCTGCTCCTCCAGTGCTTGAGCAAGAGCAGCCGTGCAACTGAGTCACGATGGGCAAGATGGACAACACCTCCGTGGAGCTGAGCTCTCCTTCTGAGGTGAAGCAGGCAGCCCTGGAGGAGTCAGAGCCCATCACCCCCGAAGCTGTGAGCACCAAGAAGAAGAAGGAGATACCAGACAGAGGGTCCTGGAAGGGGAGATTTGACTTCTTGCTGTCCTGCGTGGGCTATGCCATTGGGCTGGGCAACGTCTGGCGCTTCCCGTATCTCTGCGGCAAGAATGGAGGAGGTGAGAGAAACTCACAGTGCCTGAAGTTATCCCTGAGCAGCTTTGTCCCCTGAACAGGCTTCAATTTAGTGCGGGTCTGGGCAAGTGGCTGGTCCCGTGGCTGAGAGCACGCTTTCACCATGTAAGTTCCCACAGTCTGCGGGCTTCACTAGCAAGTGCAAGTTGGGAAGGAGCAGCCCAAAAAAAGTATAACAAGAAGTTTGAGTTTTGTTTGAGCTTCTTCAGTCCAAATTTGCAGGGCTACAACAAAGAGTGTCTGGAGACCTTATTTATTTATGAGGAGAGCTATGCACATAGGCACCCCGCTGGATGCTGGGACATTCCCAGGGAAACCAGTTTATAACTGCTAATGGTGGGTTTCTCTTCAGATTAGTGTATTCTCAAGGGGTACCAGTTTTGCATCTGAGTTTAGGTCACATCGGGGTGTGTCGAGTTCTGATTAGAAGCTTTCCATGAACCATAGCAGGGCCATGTAGACATATATGCAAGCATGCATACATATGTACATGTTCACAGGCACATGTAAGTGGCATCATCTATGGAAGGAAATGAGCTTTGACTTACTACAGTGCCGTGAGAAGGGCCAGAGTTATCATCTCCATCCTAATGTTTGGAAAACAGAGGCCACGAGAGAAGGCGGCAGCTGGCAGAGGACTTACAGGAACTGATGCGGCTCGTAGCAGTGCCCTCCTCTGTGGACAGCTAACACCAGCTTTTTTTTATTCTTTTCATTATTGCCCCACTACATCGTTTCCTTACAAGTCCTCAGCTGAGGCTTTGTCAAACCGTTGCAAGGCCAGAGAAAGGCAGGCAGATGGGGAACCAGTGCTGGGTTAGAAATCAAGAGATCTGGGAGATCAGCTCCCTGCCCAGGGACAGACTTTCTGCATGTCTTGCATCAAGTCAGAAAATACACTCTTGTGCCTCAGCTCCCCTCTAAAATGGAGTTATTTCTTCAGCCTTGGCCGGGAGATGGTTTTGTGGAGGAGAGTGTGATCTGCTTTGGTGTCAGTAGAGCAGAGGCTCGCTCTTCTCCCCCACCATGCCCAGCTCTCTCATTATTTGTGCCTGTTACTAAAATAACCTTCCCTCCCCCCCTGAAATGCTGCTCACTTCCTTGAACCATTTCTCAGACTTCCCACACAAATCCAAACCCCTTTGCCTCACCTTTGAGGTGGTATATATGATTTTAATATCACCTGCTAGTCTTCCTATGCTGTTCTTTGCTTCCCTCTTAGCTCTTCATTGCCCAGAGTCCCCGTCCCCAGTGCCACGTTCATGCAGGCTGCTCTGAGGGTCTCTTCTCATGCTTCTTCTCCACATCTTTTTTCTTTTCCTTTTGCCTAGAATTCCCTTGTCAAAACCTGCTTTGTCTTTGGCTCTCATGACTTCTCCTCATACTGCCAGCCCACTTCTGCTGTCCATGCCATAGGTGGTGTAGGATGCTCTTCTCCTCCCACCCTGGGAAAGAGGAGAGGAGTCTAGCTCCCTGCAGCGGTCTGTTCATGTAGCTTCATGGCATTTAGGAGGATCTTGGCGCTTTCTCTGAAGCACATGGGGCAAGTCCCAGTCGGAGACCAGACAGTTACCCATACGGAGAAGAAGAATTCTATTTCAGCATGTCATTTCTTGCAGAGGCGCGAGTGGGTGGCTGAGCCGGGTGAGGTTTACGGGAATCAGCCAGGTCCACCTACAGGAGCCCATGCCAGAGCCACGGCGTGCCATTTTTATCTAGCCCTACTCCGTCACCTGACTGTGCTAGCCCTCCTCATACAACTTTAGCCCCATGGCTAAGTCCCAGCACCAGTTTTTAGCCCAGTCTCTGCCTGTGATTACCGCGCCATCTCAAACGCACTGGATGCATGCCGCCCGTGGCTCTGTCTCCTCACACATACAGGTGGGGATGATGATATCTATAATTGGATGAGGGGTGTTTTGAAGCTAGAACCAATCCTATTTGTAAAGTCAGCTGAGATCCTAGGACAGAGGGTGCTGTGGAGGTGCAGAGCGCTATTATTAGCATTAGCAAAGTCACAGAGGGTGATCTCTGCCCCGGCAGCTGCAGGCACGCAGAGGGATCAGCCGGCTGTGAGTGAAAATGCCGGACAGATGAAACATGGGAACTGGTTGCCTGCGTCCTCTCAAACGCCCTGCCTCGCTTGCCGGTTCGTGCCGTTTGTGGCAGCCTATATCCCTCGTTCCTCTCATCCCTGCCCGGTCTGGCTGCTCCCGCAGCCAGCAATAATGAGCAGCGAAGTGGAGGCTGCTGATGCCGGAGACGGGCAGGAGAAGCTGACGCACGACAGCGTCACTGGGAGCCGATGCGGAGCAGCCGGGAAGGGTCGCGCGGCATCTGATTCGCAATCGGGTGGGCACCGTCTTGGCTGTGCCCTGACGGAGGTGCCTGCGGAGCAGAGCAGACTGTGGGTGGGGGACTCTAATTTTAGGCTCCTGCATGTGCGCTGCTCCGAGCAGGGTCGTGTGGGCTGCTTCCATTACGCACAGGCAAATTGAACTGAATGGAAATATTGTCGTCTCACTTACCGCTGTCACATTGTATCAGCTCATGGCTGATTTGCTCGGCATTGTAATCGGGCACGTAATTAGGGGATATTCAGCCAGGGTACAGCAGCCCAGCGCAAGGCCCATCCTCTGCTGGGAGCAGGCTTTGCCCAAAGTGATGCCTGGGCTCCCTGCTGGCTCTGCACGCAGACGAATGTGCCCGGCTATGACTAATGCTCCAGCCTCTATGCTTGGTTTCTAACCTCATGCAGTCCTTCTGATGTCAACAGGATTTTACCGGGCTCTAAATTGACTTTAAATGCGGCTCAGTAGGTGCTAAAAATTGTCTGTGAGATCCTGAGCTCGAATAACTTGAGAGAAGAACATTTCTTTAAATAATCATCATGCATTTCTCATTTACACGTCGAGACTCCAAGCAACGGCATGTAACAGCTTGTAATGCTCAACTTTTGATCCATGGGCAGTGTTTGCCGTTTTAAAGGATTAATTATTATTCCTTGCTGTATGGCATTAAGAGATGGAGACGGCAGGAGGATTTGGGACTACACAATGTGATCCTTCCCTCCCTCCAAGGGACAGTGTCCTGAGCAGGCAGGGCAGGACCAGTGTCATCACCTCTTTTGACCCATGGACTTTGGAGATGGGTTTGGACTCTCCCGAGGTCACACTCAATCATTTGTAGCAGGCCCAGGAATGGAACCAGACCATCCAGGGCCAGAGATTAAAGACCATCCCTTTCTCTCTGTGCCAAGGATTTAGGCACAGGCATGCAAACTTTAGGTACAAATTTCCAGAACTGATTTCCCCTTGCGCTGTCCAGCACCCGGGGATGTTATCCGTGCCTGCTCAGGGAACTGACCCACCAGAGTAGCAGCGTCATTGCCAACAGCTCTCAGTTCAAGGCTGAGGTCTGGTTTGTAGATTTTCACCTATTCTAGAGGATTTTTGTCAAGCCAAGATAAATGACCTGGGTCCAAAAGTTTGTCTGTTTTTTTTCCCCCCAATAGCCCAATAAAATCTTTCACTTACAAACCTTCCTGGCCTGATTTAGATGAAAAACGCAGGATCATCAGGGCTGTGGCCAAATTTCATTAACTGCTAGCACAGAAGCAAGCAAGGCACTGTGACTGCTGATAAGTTCAGTCTCCACACTCTACAATGACGCACAACGGTAGCGAGGCACCATCCGTGTCCTCGGAGCAGACCCTGGATTTCCGCAGGTCTCCTAGGGGGCTGGACCTTGCAGGCTGTGGCAGCCAGCGAGAGCGGAGGGGAGGATGCTGAGCGGGCAGTGTTTCTCCCGCAGGGATGCTCATAACTTTTCACTCCTCCACGCCAGGCTGCTGGTGAAGCCAAGGGCCTGCGCTTCCACGCCAGCTTGTGATTCAGGCTCATGGTCATGGAGCTGCTGGCCCGGAGCGTGTTTTCTCCCCACCACCCGCTGCCGGCTTCTCTTGCACGCTGCATCCCACAGATTCCCACGCCGGGTGCTGGTGCCTGCCTCTCCCAGCTGGGCTCAGCTCCCCACTTGGCAGGCAGGCGTCCCCAGCTGGGTATCCCCTGAGCCAGCATCCCTGGCTGTGCCTTGCTGCTTCCCTGCCCTTGGAGAGCAGCTGCTGGAGATTGGCTCTGCCAGGTGCAAGCTGGGCTGCAGCTCTCCAGAGTGGCTTTGCTTGCCGTCTCCATGTTTGCTTTCCCACTAATATCGGGAGAAGAAGACTCAGACTGACAGCTTGTCCCTCCGGCTAGTGCAGAAACCGGTGCTGTCCCAAACATGGCCAGCTGCTTCTGAGCAAATGGAGTGTCCCCTCTCTGTCCCCAGCCGGCATCTTCTGCAAGAGTTTGTCCTCCTCAGGACTGATGGCATGCTCCAGCACATGCATGAGGAAGCTGGAAAATGAGCTTTGTCCCAAGTCCTAGAAGTCAAGATGACCTGAACATGTACAGTCTTCAAATCACACAGCGAGGCTCTCTTATTCTATTTGCTTTCCTAATAACAGGGTGCAAATAATATCTCTAGTAAATGACTACACTACCTCATTTCTAGTGACGAAATGACTTCCATAGGGTCCATAGAGAAGAATAATGTTTCCACCAGGAATTTTAAGGGTAAAACCTTGAACAAGGGTGGGGACGTCTATAGGGCTGTTAGAAGAGCAAATACAGTCTTAGCCACAGTTTGCTTAAAAGACTGAAATAGCCATAAACAAAGAAAGTAGTGGGCAAAGCCAGAATTCCTGTGCCCTTTTCCCTCAAGGTGAAGAACTGGGAGCTGCTGCAGGTAAGACAGAAAACATCGACAAGAACAAGTTACCGGTGTCAGTGTCAAAGCTTTTGGGTTTGTTGTCAGATTGGGCTTAACAGTGCCTAAATATCTAGCAACAAAGAGAGATTGGCATCATATAGCTAGTGATGCCAGTATATACATATATATGATACATATATATCCATAGTGATAGGAACAGATAAGGGGAAGGCAGTGGTGATCTCAAGGGGAGACTCACTGAAAACACCAATGCCAGTTGCAAACTGTCGCCTCTGAGCAAGTCTGCTCGTCATCATGTGGGTGCTGCGCAGCAAGATACCACAGCTGGAGGCATTTACTTCTCGGTAAAAGGGGGAGCCATCTGATAACATTGCTCCTTCTTTCAGGGGCCTTCCTCATCCCCTATTTCCTGACGCTGGTGTTTGCTGGGATTCCCCTCTTCCTGCTGGAAACCGCGCTGGGCCAGTATACCTCTGTCGGCGGCCTGGGAGTCTGGAAATTAGCACCCATGTTTAAAGGTACTGTACTATAAGTTTGTGAAGGCAATGGCACGTAACTACAGACAAAAACCTTTTAATGGTTTGGGAAGCAAATCAGAAAATCTGTGGGGACTGGGATGGGATGGCACGTTGAGGGGAGTTTTTTCCCTCTGTCTTTATCAAGCTGTCCTTGACCCTGATGTCCTCAGTCACTGACATCACTGTGCACTGTTCAAGCAGTCCTGCATGGTGACAATGCACTTTATGAGCAGCGGGGACTGTGATGGAGGGGCTCTGGTTGCAGAAGACCTGCCCCAAGCCTCCCTATGTGGACTCACTTTAATTGCATGGGAAAGCTGTAGATAGGGGATGTGAACCTGTCGCCATGTCTGGAGTAGCAGCATTCTGGAATCCAGTGGTGATTCAGAAATGCCTTGGATGTAGGAAAGAGCGATTCTGCTAGGGAAGTGACCAGATCCCGTTTTCACGGAGCTCTGTCCCTAAAGTACCTGTAGCATACTGAAAGGTAGCACTGCTCACCCAGTGGAAATGGGTGGATGAGAGATGTGAGGGAACAAGCCTCCCTTGCTGACCGGTTCGGTGTAGCTGTATCAGGTGCTGCACTGATGAGCTGATTCGCTTTTTCTGGCTCTGCCACAAAACTTGTTTTGATGTCTGTGAGCCCAGCTGGGCACCAGAGACCTGGACTGATGCTGCTCTCTGCCTTCGTTCGCAGGAGTGGGGCTGGCAGCTGTGGTTCTCTCCTTCTGGCTGAACATCTACTACATTGTCATCATTGCCTGGGCTCTCTACTATCTCTTCAACTCTTTCACCGCGGTGAGTCACAGACATGTCTACAGCATGGCATTGGCTGTGTTCTGGGTCCTTACTCCCTGCTTTATGGGGAGGAGTTTTTTATGTCACAAAACATGCACTAACTGCTTGCTCTTTGTGCAAAGAGCCTTTGTCAGCACCCTTCCCAAAGGGGTTCATCAGCCCAGAAGGCAGACGTGTAGTGCTCATGAGTACTGATGCTTGTCCTCTGGAGGGGATGCTCCCATTCCCTCTCTGCGAACTGTTCCCCACTCCCATCAGTCTTTAAAACCCATCCTATGTCTCTGCCGTATTTCTAGATCTCTGTGAATCTGAGCTGCACGTTTCCACAACTGGTTTTGTCACAACATGTTCTTATTACCCAGGACTCAGTCCTGACCTTAATTAGCTGTCATTTACACTTCTCTTGATAAATGAAACCCCAGGGATCTTTTCTGATGGGAAAATGATTCAGAAAGCATTTAGATATCTGCTTGTCACTGTCCCTTAGCATGTACTTTGGCATTGTGGTTTATAGTGGGTTCCTCTCCCATAGCAGGGTCTTCCACCGTACAAGGTTAGAATCACGTCCCACATTAACTTCTTGGTAGTGGAATGATTTATTTCAGCCCAGCAGCTGGGAAGAGCTCCCTTAACTCTCTGAGCAATCTGAGGCCTTATAGACATCAAGTCCATGTTTCAAATGGAGTCTTTTTTCATTGAGGTATAACCCTGAAATGCTGGTTTGAATGTTGTATATCCAGTTTCACGTTTTGTTTGATTTCAAGTATTTATCAAGACTTTTGCTAAAATACTCTGTTTGGCATTCCCAGCTGTGCTTCTACTGCCAATACCCGCTGTAGGCTCCTGGGTCCAGAACCAAATTGTCAGTCGTGGATAATTAGGTACACCCTCGGAGGATTCTCAAATGAACAAAAGTCTACCCCAAAAGAACCCATCCCTGTTCCACCCTGGGCAGGATTTATGTTAGGATGAGGCTTTGGTACAGTCAGATGTCACAGACCTGACTGGTGAGGATGCTCGTATCTTCACAGATGGCTCCAGGTGTTTAGCTCAAGGCCCTTTCTTTAACCAAAGATACTTCCAGATTACCCAAAGCAGCCAAGGTGCAAATCAAAAAGCTGGGCTGATGCCTGTCCCCTGTTCCTCCTAAATTTGACTAGGAGTGTTTTGAACCTGAGCAAGAACCTAGCTTGCCTTCTGCAGTTTCTGTCCTCTGAAATTAAGAGGAAATGGAGCAGCAACAAACCATCCCCCCGCCTGCCCCTCCTTATAAGAGTTGTGCAGCGACTCTGATGTGCAAACCGCTTGGTTGAAGGGCTGCTGTGCGGTGCTGCTTGAGCCGTTGCATTTGCTTCAGTGCAATTAGCAAGTCCACAATCAAATCACCGGGTGGGTGCAAACAGCTTGGGTGGCCACCAGGGTGTCCCCGCCTGCCCCTCCATAGCCCTCTGCCAAGCCAGCACCTTAGGATGTATCATCTCCTGGAGTGAACTGATTTAGGTGGGGGGTGAAGGCAGCGCTTAAAGGCACTGATGCCAAAAAGCACTTAAAACATGGATAATATTTCCGAAGGGGTCTGTGTTTGTGGGTGAGTAGGAATGGATACAAATGTCTTCTTAAAGCTTTGTTGAGCTGGAGACTGAGGTCTTATCTGCAGAGAGAAATCGTCCAGAATAGCCGTTCTGCATTTATCTACACGCACTGCACTCTGGAAATGAGATTGCTGCACATGGAGATGTGTCTGAGCTGGTTTTATTTGGGCTGCCTCGGCCGGGGTACTACACGGCATGGGCGAGTTGTCCTGCGTGCTGGCAAAGCCCCTGACGCTGTGGTTTCATCGCTTGCAGGGCCAGAGTTGATTGTATTAAATTTGTAGTGGTGTACTGCTGTCACACTGCTACCTACAGTGTAAGCATCTCCCAGGAATCCCTTTGTCCTGCTTATTATCAGGGCAGGGGACAGCATGAAATAGCTACTATGCTTTAAATTTACTCCCGTGTTTATTTTACAGTAGTTTATTCATGTAGGCAAACTGTTAGCCCTCATTCTCAATGCCATGTGGCTTTTTAAGCACTGAAGTTTGGTATTCATGAGAAAGAAGAAAAAAATTGGTGTTTATTCTTTGTGCAGTAAATTCTAACCACTTGTTGAATGAAGCTAGCCAAAAGCTGTAATGATTATAGACACAACATACCCCCTATTTTAATTAGTAGCTATTAATTACCAACAGTAAATTGGAAATGGTTTCCTGTCTGGGGAATCGCTAACATTTTATTAGAGCTACAGCATTGCCCTAATCACGTCGTGATACTGTTTCTTGGAAAATCTGTGTCCAGTTTATCATTATTTTGGAAAAATCATTTCATGCTTTTGGCTGCAAGGTTCCTGCCCATCCAGAGGAGCCACCCATCCTCTTTGCCAAAAGAAAAGGGGTTTCAGTTTAAAAGAAGACAAATTTTGATTCTTGCCACTGCCCTTCGGAGATCGCACATTAATGATAACCCTGCTGTCCTTGTGCCGGTGCAGAACCTGCCGTGGCAGAGCTGTGGGAACGCCTGGAACACCGACCGCTGCTTCTCCAACTACTCCCTGGAAGACACCACCAACCTCACCAGTGCCGTCACCGAGTTCTGGGAGTATGTCCACAGCCTGCCTACACCAGGTTTCTCCCCCTCGCTGCGGCCATCCTGCCTGCTTGCCGGGGCTGTGGCCATGCCCGCTGGCACCTTTCCTTGGACAGCCTTGGCAAGAGGGGGTCAGAGCCAGCCATGGGCCAGGGTGGGCATGGGCATGGGGTGTGCTGTGCAGCTGCAGGGCAGATGGATAGAGGGGATAACAGCCTCTCCACCTCTCTTCTCCTTCTTTTATCCCATCACAATGAGCCTCAGGTCCCTTCAGGGGTTTGCGGGCTCTCATGCTTGTCTGCACCTGGCCCTTCGCCCTCCAGCCCCCTCCAGGATCTCCAGTCACTCTGCCCCCAAGGGTTGGACTTCCCTTTAATGCAACTTCTCCCACCCCTAGGAGGAACATGCACCAGATGTCTGGGGGCCTGGGGGAGCCTGGCACCGTGCGCTGGCCCCTGGCTGGCACACTGGCCCTGGCCTGGCTGCTGGTCTACTTCTCCATCTGGAAGGGCGTGGAGTGGACAGGGAAGGTATGGCGCGAGGACCAGGTGTGTCGGTGCCACCTCTCATTGCCGCGCTCGGGTCTCGGCTGTCAAAATGTCCTCCGATTCAGTTTTGTTTGAGTGCCTGTAACTAAGGTTATGGTGTTTCGAGGAAGAACTGTGGTAGATGCTATTAAATTCTTGGTGTTTACCTTTTGTGGTTGTAAAAATCGCTACTGTGTTTATGGTAATTTTCATTCTAAGCATAGAGAATAACTCTTCCCTGTAAAGTCATGGTTCTGAGCGCTCAGTCTCTCTGAAGGACTTCGGAAAAGATTTTCAGAGATTACTTACATTTCCCGCCTAGGGACAGCCCTTTGAGAGAGCGAGGCCTCTTCTGGGCTCCCCCTTTTGAAAATAATGGTGTCTTATAGTGCTGCCGGTGAAACGAAACATCACCACCTCCTTTGAAAATTATCTTGCTGCCCTTTAGGTATTGGTGGGAGACCTTCAGATCAGAAACACGTTGTTATTCACTGTGTAGCGTTTCAGGCTAGCACAGCGGAAAGGTAATTGCTTAGTTTAGTTAAACAGTGATGCTGAGAAACTGAGATGTGTTATTTAGAGCACAGCATGGTGTAGCAGGACAATATTATGAAAGGAATAATCTAGAGGATAGATCAGAAAGAAGCTCTTCAGGTGTAGGTCACCTAAGCTGTTAACTTCCCCAATGGCTCTCAAACAGGTTTTAGCTACGCAGCCACAGCAAAGCCCTGGTGATTGCTGGTACGGGCCTCGTGATGAGGGATGGCACGTACCTGCCAGTCCCTGAAACAATGCTGAAGAGCAAGCAGTGGAGTCAAGACAACTCATATTGCTTGATGCCTTGGACTAGAGAAACATGAGCTTTAGTTCTGTAAAATAAAGATGTGATGACTTAAAAGGATTCCTTCTGTGGACTAAATTTATCCCTGTGCAATTCACTTGTCTTTGGACAATTCATCCAAACTTTAGCCTGCTACATTTGTGATTAGTGCATCCTTGCATGTTATTGGCAGGGAGAAACCTCAAACAGCCTGAAACATTACTAGAGAGGGAACGGGAGACAGAAAACGCAAGGAAACGCTACCAAAAGCAGCGGTGTGTGGGGAGCCCATACCCTCTTGCAGGGACACACGCTGGACCCAATGCCACCATGGGCAGAAAAGCCCCTGGGCACTGGCAGGCTGAGGGCTTCTGACTCATGGTATCTTTTGCAGGTGGTGTATTTCTCAGCCACCTACCCCTACTTCATGCTCTTCATCCTCTTCTTCCGGGGAGTCACGCTGCCAGGAGCCAAGGAGGGGATCCTCTTCTACCTCACGCCCGACTTCAGAAAGCTCTCCGACTCCGAGGTTCGTAGCCTAGTGCAGAAAGCTCTTACCTCCCGGTTGTCCCCACAGTAGTCTTCTCCAGGCACTTTCCTCGAATATTTTAAGTATTAAAAATAAAATTAAATGGAGTAAACAAAACCTGTTCAAGCAGTCACGACCCTCACAGGCTGAAAAAAAAGCTGATGGGCAGGCCCTTCGTGGGTGGAAATCCATGCAGCAGCTCTGCTGTACTTGAGCGGTGTTATTCACAGGGTGGGGGGTTGAGAAATTACCCCAGTAAAGGAACCTCCCCTCCGGGCTGGGAATGCTTCATCTCACTGATTATCTCCAGGGCTGGTGATTTGATCTCGACCTGATGGTCCCAGAGAAAGGACAATGTGGTGTGGGATGCTCAGAAGACACACAAGCACAACAGTGCACGCAGCAGCAATTTTTGGAAGTGCTTAGATGAGGAGTGGTGGCCAGTAATGTTGCCTTGATCAGCAGAAGCACAGAGGAGACCCAGGAGGAGCGTGGAGTCTTGCAAGGGCAAAGTTTTTCAGGCGACACAGACTCTGCCTTTTGCAGCAGCGATGCTCCCGTGGCTCCAGAGGTCACCAGTCACTTGTGAGCAGGGGCAGCTGGACATGCATAATTTCCCAAGGGATCCCAAAGATCTATCTTGCAGGAAACTCACTGTAACTGTACTGCCAGCTGCATTGGCTCTAACACTGGAAACAGGGCTCTCAAAATCAGAAGAGATGTTTAAATACTATGCAATTAGGAAATGAACAGTCTTCCCCCTTTTCATGTGCCTTCTAAGCTTTAAGCCCTTAAGGCACCGGGACCAGCTTTGCAAGCTGTGCTCTGCAGTTGTTTGCACAAGAAACTCCATGTTGGAAAATCAAAGACATGCTAGAGAAGAGGAACAGAGGGAGAGAGCGCAGGATGAGGGACTCCAAGAGGAGCAGCACCCCTCGGGGGGGGAGGCATCTGTGAGAAAGCGGGCATACACTCACAAATTCAGATGATGCACGAGTCTCTTCTGACCTGCACTGGGGGCTGAGGGACATGGTTTGGAAAACGGGATGCATGACCCTTCCTTCATGCTCATCCATCCCTGGAAGCAGCCTTGAACCATGGGTTTCAGAGGGTTGGGGATGTACGCCTGGTGCTGGGCCAGGATGCATTTGCCACATGCTGACCCCCTGCTCCTTCTCCTCCTCCTCCTCAGGGCGGCATTGCTCTCTAGCAGGCTCTGCCCTGATACTGCGAGCAGGAGAGGCATATGCCACATCCCCGACTCGGTGCCCTGTGTTAAAGGCCCCTCGCAGCCCCCTTCCCGTGGGGCAAGGTGCAGGGTCCCTGCTGAACCTGCAGAGCTGCGGGACGTGCAGTGGCTCCAGGAGGCAGCGTGCTCCAGCCATGTCTGTGCGACTCAGAGGCACAGCATCACCATCCCACAGGCGAAACAGGGTTGCACCAGCCATCCCCGTCACTCTCCTCTCTCCCTGCACCACCACCTCTGAGCCCTTCCTCACCCCAGAGAGAAATGTTCAGAATGGCCCAGAAAAAAGTCTGTTATTTGACTGTGTTCAGCCCAGTTGGCAGTAACACAGCTACAGGTTTCGAGGTGGATTCTCTGACATTTCCAGCCACTGCCCCAACCATTTCCTTGGAGCTTGGGTCAGCAGCCAGCATCTGAGGCACCCATGCCCTAGTGACAGGGTGCCTGCAGGTCCTGACCACCCCGGTCTGCATCCAGCCCCCTTGCTAGCCCTGCACTGAGCCGCTGCAGGAGATGTATCTGCAACATGGGCTCTCTCCTGCTGCACTCCTTTCCTGGCTCCTTCTCCGCAGGTCTGGATGGACGCGGCCACGCAGATCTTCTTCTCTTACGGCCTGGGGCTGGGCTCCCTCATCGCTCTGGGGAGCTACAACACTTTCCACAACAATGTCTACAGGTCTGTTGGGTTTTTTCCAGCCTCCCGCATGATGGGGAGAGCTCATGNCCCACCTGCAGGACACTTAACACGTCCCCCACGATACCTCTCCACGGCAGAGGAGCTGCCCTCGGCAGGGCTGGGGGTTTTGTTTACCCCACCCGTTGCTCCTGGCCTCTTGGCAAGGACCTGCAGGTGGTTTCTTTTCTTTCTTTCTCTCTTCCAGAGACTCCATTATTGTCTGCTGTATAAACTCCACCACAAGCGTATTTGCCGGATTTGTTATTTTCTCTATTGTTGGCTTCATGTCGCACATCACGAAGAAGTCGATCTCAGAGCTGGCCTCTTCAGGTAAGCAAAACACCAGGTCCGAATGCACCAGCGACCTTTGAGAGCAAGTTGCCAGTGAGCGTGGGATGCTCCCAGGACTTTCCTGACCGGGACACAAGTGTACAACCCTTTTTGCACACCCTCTCACCAAGATGGGTCTCAGACACCTGTGGCTGATGTTTGTCCCTCTCTGGCTGCAAGGGGCACCTCTGCCTGCTTTTAATGTTCACCTTCTTTTAGCGCTGAAGTTTTATGTGCTTTTGCTGCAGTGAAATATTTAGGCCATTCTGAAGCCTGCCTATGGAGAACAGATACTGCCTATGTTTTCAGCAGACATGATTAAAATTTGGAGTCCCTTTTCCATGTGAAATTTTGAAATTGTAATCTCAGAATAATTTTTTAACCAGGAAGGGACTGTGTCTTTTTGCACAGAGACATATTTTGAAACTGCTGTCTTTGCAGAGAAAGCTTTTATCTCAAGAAATAACATTTTGTGATGGGGGGAAAAAAAAAAAGACATCAGGAAAGTTATAACCAGCTTTGAATATCAGTTTATTTTTCTAGCAAAGTGTTCCAGCTCCATTTGATAGCAGTAATTTGATGACTTTCTTGCTTGCAGGAAGAGAAATGGCAAAGCATTTCTCCAGTCATTCCTGCCTCCCCGTCCTACCCCTGTGCACCTCACCAGGTTGGTGCGTCATGCGCAAAGACTCAGGTGTTTTTAGCTCCTGTATTAAATACCTGCAATTCTTGACTGTGATCATTGTCTCTCTGTTCAACTGTGGCCCTTAGCTTAGAGCTCCTGTCAGAGGCTTTATAAACATGGGCTCATCCCTCTTTTCATTACCACAGGCCCTGGACTGGCTTTCCTCGCCTACCCGCAGGTTGTCACACAGCTGCCCCTGTCCCCGCTCTGGTCAATCCTCTTCTTCTCCATGCTGATGATGTTGGGGCTGGATAGTCAGGTGAGATGCCCCAGGGACAAAGTGCGGTAAGATACGAAGATATCTCCAGATACGATACTGGTATCCCCTTCTGCACCTTGGGACAGTGCTGAGCAGGGTCTTTTCTTACTCTTCATGGTGAGATGGAGCTGCATGAAACAAAAGCTCCTATGTGGTCATTGCCTCTGTGCTCTTCCCTAACATAGGCATATACTGCAAGTGTGGCAGTATCTGATCACTACCCAATGCACCAGTCCTTCTCCTGCTGCCAATTAAAAATAAGAGTAATGTCCAGCTTCCAGCAGCCCAGCAGAACCAGTCAGCCTTATAAGACAATCACCACTTCCCTGTAGGAGGAGATGACCTTTGGAAAGCTTTTCTCCATTCAGTTCAGTTTTCGGCCCTAGTGAAGTGCCCATGCTGCTGTGCGGGCACAGCATGTCCCCATCTTGCTGGGTGACCCTGGCAGCTGAGCTCACAGGCTCTAAGTAGAGGTAGCTGGAAATTATCCCTTGTCAAAATACTATGGGGCAAGGGAAGAAGGAAAAAGTTTCTTTCAAGTGATAACTGTTTTGTAACAAAGTAAGACATGATTCTCCCCCACCCCCAAAATAGGTATGTGAAACAAGGGAAATTGGTATTAACTTCTTCATTGCGTGCCTGCATGAGAATAGTTTGTGGTCATCGCAGCTCTCTGGGTATTTTGTGGGAAGCTCAGTTTGGATGCTTTGGATCTCCTTACTGTGTCACCTTGACCAAACTGCATTTCCTGTGAGACAAGAAAATGTTACTTTGGCTTACTTTCATAGGTTAGGGTAGAAAGTCTCCACCCTGTCTACTTGCAGGAGCTGGGAGGAGCATCTCTGCACAAGGCACCAGTCTCTAGCCAGACCCAGTGCTCTGGTGCAGTACCCACAGCTTGTGCTGAGAATAGCAGTGATGTATCATTTGAATTAGAGCTCTCCCGTGGCGTGAGGGTGGTGGTTTGATGCAGTGTTTTGGCATTGTCCTTGATGAAGCACCCTGGCCTGGTTTGTAGGTGAGCAGAAGTAGGTCCTGGCAGAAGGAAGGAGTCATGCCTTGGGAAAAGCTGGTGCCTGGGTACCCTGTCTGCTTTGCCATCAGATAAGTCTTACAAGATATTTGAGGGGGAAGCGGCTGGATGTAGCAAAAAGTCTCTGCCCTGCCCCCCTCAGAGCCCTCACAAAGAAAAAAGTCATGGTCTGTGGATTTTTACAAGCAGCGATACTTTTTTTTGTGATAATTCAACATAAAAGTAGCTACCCAGTGAAGCACTGAATTGCAGCGTGCCTCCCTTTTGAGTGCATCAAATCCAAAGGCTCCTTCAAAAGCCTGTGCTTGGTCTGTAACATCCTCCCCTCTGCCCGCGTGCTCTTTCCTTGCAATGCAAACCACCGGTACAAAATAGATGCCCTCTTGGGTTATGGGGTAGTGTTCATAAAGCCAAGTCTAGTTCATAATCAGACTCAGACCTGTTCCTGAAATATCACACCTTGTTTCCAGGAAAATCTAATCGACCAAATCTGGTTTTCAATTATGGCACCCTCTCATAAACACATCATAAATTTCATGACTGCAATACCACAGACACTATTTGGCAAATAATTTCAAATAACGACTACATGTTCCAAAAGAAGCTACATTTACAGAAAAAAAATTACTCTCCATGGATTATTCACTCAGCACTGGTAAATAGTTCGATACATGACAATAAGCCCTCCAAGCACTGTGTGGAACTTATTTGCTGCATTTGCTTCTGAAATACCACTTGAAATTCTCCAAGTCCCTTCTGACAGCTAGTCTCGGAGGGCAGGCAGTCTGTGGGGGGCTATCATTGCCT
>VZSZ01001072.1:1579464-1597692 GCA_013398815.1 Ibidorhyncha struthersii
GGGGGGGGGGAACGAAGCATCAAAAGGAAAACAAGCTTTTAAAAAAGCACAGATAAATACGTGTGAAGGAGCTTTCTGTCTGCATGCTGGAGCTCTGATTCGATCACAAACACAATTAACAGCATGGCAGCTTATGCATATAGAACAAATAACACAGGTTGCAACGATGCCTGCAATTGCATATGCATTTTGAAGTGTCCAGTTTAAAAAAAAAAAAGAGAGATGGTTTTACTATTTGCTGATTAAATATTGTTTGTGGTATTTGCAGATGGGGAGCAGCCCTTTTTCATGTGGGTCAGCAGCCCGGTCCGTGAGGCACGGCTGGGCCACAGGGCATGTCGTGCACCCTGCACCTCCAGGGCTGCTGTTCTGGGGCTGCCCCTTGCCGCCAGCCGGGCACGGGGCTGTAGGCACAGCAGAGATGGTCGGAAGGCCGGCTGACGAAAGAAGGCAGGGCTGAGATCTGTGTTTGCAACGCAGCGACAAGCCCCAACCCCTTAACGATGGTGGGAGTAGGTCCACCCTTGTCCATTAGCTTCCGTAAAGAGTCTTCCGCAGATGCAGCACAGCTACATCTGCCTCTTTCTGCCAGGGTGCTCGTCTCATCTGCAGTTGCTTGAACGGGATGAATGACCTATATTGACAGACATGCGCCTCCCTCCTGTGCCCCCACTCACCGCTCATGTGCCTTAATGTTCACTCTGCCTCTGAGCCATCAGGGCTTTAACTCTCTTGCGTCTAGACCCTCTTGCGTAATATGCTAATGCTTTCTTTTAACCTACCAGTTTCCAGGTCAGGCGTTTTCTGCCCAGGGGAGCTAGCAAGCCTTGTGACTGCAAGCCTGCGTCTGTCCCATGTGAGGCCGCCTCTCACAGGTTATTCATGAGGAATTCCAGCTGCGAGCAGTGAGACCCACTCCCCGGGCCCGTTGGTCCCGGTCAGGGTGCTCTGTGTGGCCAAGACGGGGATAGCAAGGCCCTGACACTGGGAGAGGATGGAAGACAGACTTCCATTCAGACCAAAGTGCCACCTATGTTGACTACCAAGCCCAAATTATCGGACCCATCAGGTTGTGTAATGATTAAGCCCCTGAAGGGGAAAAAAAGCAAAGGAGAAAAATGGATGGAAACAAAATCTTTAGGAGGGAAACAATATCATGAGGTGAGGCATGAGGAAGAACAGAATATATGCTAAAAATTGTGGCTGGAGACAGTTGGTGAGAAAAATGAAACCTTTTGGAAAGCTGACTGAAGTCCTTTGTGTGTGTGGGGGGGGTGCACATGTCTGTCCACCCTCACGCACAAGTGTGCACACAGGGCAAGGCTGACACCAGGAGGCATGGCAATGACCAGATCCTCGTCACTCCTGAAAGCCGCATGCTTTCACTCAGCTGCCTGCTTATCTCGTGCAAGCATCCAAGGTTGGGTATGCAGGCTGGCAAACGTGGACCCTGGGGCAGCCAGGGAGCCACAGTCCCCAGGGTTGGAAAAGTGAGCCTCCTCCAGGCTGCACAGCCTCTGAAGCCAGAGGCTGGCATGAGGTAACTTTCAGTAAGCAATATGAAGGTCATTGCCTGTTTCATGGCTGGAAAAAGCAGCATACCACTGTTTGGTTCCCCACCTCATCCATTACACACCAGCTTAATTTTGATAGGAGGCAAAGAGACTTTAACTCACTTTGTAGCCCTGATCCCTGTCACCCATCTCCCTGTCTTTCCATCTGTGCTTTCCCTGACTTTGATCCCTCTTTCTGCACCAAAGGGCTGCCGGTTTTACTCCCTCTCGTTACCTGAGTCATCTTTTTCTTCACTTCTTCTCTGCTGGACACATCCACCCTCTGCCCCGACCACCCCTGGCGCCCCTCAGAACCCCTTTCTCCCTCTGCCTTGCCTGGTGCCAGAACTCCTGACCCTCCCCATGGCTCAGGCAGTGCCTGGCCATGCATCCAAGTGGAAGGAATAGCTTTTGACAGTGTTTTCTTTGTCACGCCGTCTCTTCACATGGTGGTGCCAGGTCAGTCCTGACTCTTCCAGACAATGAGCCAGGTGGGATGGGGTGAAGAGCTCCCTGTCAATGAGTATAAAGGCATCTTAACCCATGCCCGAACAGCAAAAGGTGCTTTAATAACACTTGTGTCCAACATAAAAGGCTTAGCTCATTAAAAATCTGAGTTGCAGCAGTTGAGCTTTGATGCTCTGGGAATGCCGGCTTTCCGCAATGCACTGGGCAGATACAAAACCCTGGGCAGAAACATCACCCTTTGCCTTGCTCTGTCCCATGTGGAAGCCAGCCCCAGCAGCCAGCGGTGTGCAAGGTCTTCCACCGTCCCTGCCCAGCTATAGGCATGGCTCACACTCCCCGCTTTTCTTCCATACCCCTTTTCAGCCCTCTGGTGCTCTTTTTAGCCTGTGTACCTCTACCTCTACCTCCACTTTAGGGTGTTTTTCTTCTCGTCTCCCTATTCAAAGCTGAACCTAAAAATGCCAGCGCTTTCTAGAGCGCTCTCCCAGGGACAGGGAGGTCCCTGACATCCAAGAGCAATGAAACCTCTTTCATTTTCATTTCACCGGCTTGTACATTTACTGAGGGCGACCAGGGAAACTAGGAACTTGCTGCCCTCATAAACTTCCCAGAATTTTTGCTAGAGGCATGATGTGCTCTCTGAGAGCTCTATGTTACCAGTGGTTTCTGCGAGTGAAATATAAAAGTGAATCTCACAATTTAACAAGAAATAGGAGGTAAGGATGCACTTCACATATATACAGTCCAGCTGTCCTCATGCCATAGGGCAGGACTAGTAGGAAACCTGATTTGAAGGTAACACTCATGGGGATTTCTTTATGTGTTATGGTGCAGACAGCATTAATATACTGTGCCTGGTATAACACTGCACAAGACAGCCAGGTGTTTTCAGCTCTAGAAAGACCATGTGCTGTGAGGATGGGCTTTTCATGTACTGCATGCGCTTGTTGTAGTGTGCATGAAAAAGTGAAATAAAGTGAAGGACTGGGTAGTCAGAGATGTTGTTGTTATGCACATGCATGCGAGACTGGGCAGTGGGTAATGCAGCTCCTTAAAGAGCATTTTAGACCATTGAACAGCACAAGCGCTGTTGCAATAGACTGAGAAGAGCAGACATGGGAAAGGAAGAGCAAGCAAGGTCCTGCACGTGTCCCAGCAGCAGACAGATGCGTTGCTGGGACAGAGAGAGCCTAGTAGCATGTGGGAGGAGGGCAGTGGTGGGGAGGCCCTAGAGAGGTCGAGGGAAGAAAGAGGAGGCTTTCCATGGAAGGCAGAAAGTGCAGATTTATCTCAGCTAATTTTAAGTATTTAACCCTGGATCTTTTAGCTCCCTCTATATTCAGTGGAGGGAGAGAGGGATTTTCAGAAGATGGTTTGGACCAACTTTGCGCAGAGGTGCCTCCTTTTCTAGTGTCTGAAGAGAGCATTTAAAGCAATGAGGCTCTCAATACTGGAGTTAAATGTAGATGAAAATGTCAGGCTAAGACTTACATATGTCTTTGGTGTATACTTTTTCCCGTAGTTCTGCACTGTGGAAGGGTTCATTACAGCCCTGATGGATGAGTATCCTCATCTCCTGAGAGCCAGGAAGAAGGTCTTCATCGCAGTAGTCTGTTTCATCTCTTATCTCATTGGATTCTCCAACATCACCCAGGTACAGATAGCTTTGCTTGTACCTCCATTCATGGCACCTTTCTAGTCAGTTTGGCATAGCACAGCAGCACTAAAAGCTTTGGGAGAAGTGACAGCACCCATAGGAGCCATCCTAATGCTGGATAAATGGGCTTGCTCATTACTGCTACATCTCAGGTGACTGGGGGTGCCTCCATAATTTTTACCACCATCCTTCTGTCAGTCTGGCTTGGGTTTCTGCCATTTGCAATAAGGGCTCGAGCCAACAGAGCCTGAGCTGAGGGAACGCTTAGTGCAAAGGGTTAAGATAACATAGAGAAGACCAGTCTGTTGGGGCCCTGAACCTACGGGGTTGAATCCAAGGTTCATGTGTGTGGAGGTGAGGGCTGAGTGGTCTGGAGACCATTTGTGGAGCACCGTAGGTTCATGAGGAGGCAAAGCAACAAAACTCCTGGGAGGGGCAGAGCAGACTAAATTAAGTGACTACATCTAAAACAGAGAAAAGTGAGAAATCCTAGTGCATGTATGCTTTTCTTGCCACCTTTGGCCATTCCTAAACAGGCTGGCTAACTCTCTGCAAGAGCACATCAGTTTTGCTGCTGGGAACCAGACTCCAGCGGAAGCGTTGCAATGCTGACTCTACTGTCCAAGGAAATTAACACTAAAGCCAGCAGACGCAGATAGTAGCAATCCAAGCAGTGGGCTGATATTGTCGACCATAATCTATAATTAAACTCCTTGACCCTGGTTTTGTCTCTTCAGGGTGGCATTTATGTCTTCAAGCTGTTTGATTACTACTCAGCCAGTGGCATGTGTCTTCTCTTTCTTGTCTTCTTTGAGACCATCTCAATTTCTTGGTGTTATGGTAAGCACAAAAGACCTTGTTCTTTTTTTTTTCTCCATGGGCACAGTGAGTTATTTCAGGGGCCTCCCACAGTGAAGCCAATGAAAACTTTGCAACGGAAAATAGCTTAGACTGATGACTCCAGAAACCAGGAGTAGAAGGCTGTCATCTCACTTCTCCAGGCTACCACAAAGACCTCTGCACAAATTGGCAGATTCCTATGGTCCTGCCCTCTGGTCCTTCAAGAGGACACCAGAAACATGGAAGCTGCTAGCACAAATTTGCTTTTGTGTCCCCGTACCTGATCCCCTCCAGATAATGTTTCTTGTGCCACAGCATTGTCACCCTTTTGCTGCGACTGGCCGGTGCTGTGTTATGAGGTGATGACCATGGCGCAGCGATGAGATGTTTTTTCAAAGCTCATTTTCTCCTGTAGGTGTGAACAGATTTTACAGGAACATCGAAGAAATGATTGGCTACAAACCTTGCATCTGGTGGAAGATCTGCTGGGCCTTCTTCACTCCTGTTGTCTGCCTGGTAACAACAGAAATATCTTATCTACAGGAGTGGATCTAGAAGGACGTCTTAGTTTGGATGGGTTTGGGGATGAGTTTTTGGATGAGTTTGGATGGGATGTAGGGGAAACATTACGTTCTCATCCCAGTATAGGTCTGATACAAGGTGGTTCTAGGCAGACCTGAAATGGGTAAAGTAATACAAGAGCCTCTTTCAGTCTGCCTGCTGGAGATCATCCATAAAGGAAAACTCTAGATGATTGTTTTAATCTAAATGATGCCATCAGTTCTTCATTCTTCTTTCTGACATGCCAAAAGATAAGGAAATCATTTATTGGTTTAAAAAGCTATTATTAGTTCTGGTGAAGACTCTCAGCTACTCTAGATCCAGCCTCAGCCCCTATAGGCTTGTCAGAGCAAAAGACATCAGCAAATGTAGTAGAGCTGACTGCAGAGCAATTTAGCCTTTGCTGGTTCCTGCACTTCCAGCAGACGTACAGAGAATGGCATGAGAAGGCCAATGATAGGGAGATGAAGACTCCTGAGACCAGCTGTGAGGATGCTGTTAACTTGCTTAGGAACTGGTGGGAGGGCGCTGCTTGTCTGAGTAGTGGGGTGAAGAAGGAAATCGGGGTATTCCAGTTCCAACTTTCTACACAGGATAGTCAGGGAAGAAATGGTTTAAAATTACCAGTTGGTGGGCTGAAAGCATCTAGACTAGTTTAAGGAGTTGTTAGGTTGCCATAAGACTCTTGGGAGCTCAGAGGACAGTGAAGGAAAGAATGGATGGATGGATGGATGGATGGATGGACACCAATTTTTCTCGCTTTCAGCTGTGATGGCTGGTGCTCTTTTCCCAGGGCGTGTTCTTCTTCAGTGTTGTAGAAATGACCCCCCTGACATTGGGAAAATACGTCTATCCTGCGTGGGGACAAGGCATTGGTTGGCTTATGGCTCTGTCCTCCATGGTACTGATTCCAGGATACATGCTGTACTGTTTCATCACCTCAACGGGGACTTTCCAGCAGGTATGAATATCTTCACCACTCCTCTTCTGTTCTCTGCTTAGAGTAAGCCCCCCACTGAACTAAGCCTAAGGAGAATCAAGAAGGCTCTGATCTGACAAAGTTGTCAGAGTACTTCAGGTTGGTGCTGCAGGAGCTCTGTGCACCCTCTCCTCCAGGAGGGCTCAAATCAGCCCCAGCACGCAGAACAGCCTCTGGTGGCACAGGCTCGCTGGAGAGGACTTACTAGCACAACTCAGTGCTAACATGTCTAAATGGCTGGGAGAACTGCTGGGCAGCAGCTGGCTGGCTGCATCTGGCCAAGTGGGTAGACCTTCACATAGTCTCTCCTTAGGTCAGTCCGTTGTCACTTGTTGAGCTTTGTGTTGTCACCATCACAAAAAGGGAGCCCTCCTTCCCTGAATATCTCTTTGGTGCAAGAGACTGGAGCCCTGGAAGAGACTGGGAAGAAATCTTTGAGGTTTCTTAACCCAGAGAAATCCCAATTCCCAGCAGTCCCTGGCTGTGAGCACGGTTACCTGACATCTCAGCAGAGAGATCAGCATCCTCCAAGCATGAAGCTTGACATATCTCAGGGCTAGGACCCACTAGTGACAAATGTGCTTTGTAAAGGGCACTCAGTGAATGAGGGGTTATGAAGCAATGCAGACTTTTATGCAGGACCCACAATACCAACAACTCTGATGTTGTTTAAAACATTTTTAAAAATAATTTGAGCAAGGTTTTATGTAGCAGTGAATCATGACTCTGTATGTCATACCTAGTAATTACTGTTAAGGTTTTATTTACAGTGTTGACATTCAGTCTTGAGAGGACTGTGCACAAAGTCCCTGGCTCGATGCTGTCTGCTCCGAGCTACAGGTATAAGAAATCACCGCAGGGGTGCTGATTTATGGCTTTCCCAGCTCAGCTGCAACAGCCACCAGACGCCATCTAAATCCCATGAGTTTACTTCATGGATACTGTATTTTGAATAATGTTTAATTCAGAAATGTTTGGGCTGAAATTGATGGACTGAAATCAGCTTCAGGCTTTCTACCTCATGTCAAGTTGCAGGTGGATTTCACTTTCCTTCCTCCTAGCTCTCCATTTGGATGGTCTCTGGTGGGGGAACTGGGTGGCTTTGGTGTCTCAGATCTGCTTTCTGTTTTTGGTCTGTCATCTGAAGTTGACTTTAGGTTCTTGCCATTTTGTGTTGAAGGCCAGTGGCTATTCCAATAGTAAGTCTTTTCTCAGCTTCTTTGAAGGCTCATTATCTCCTCATAATATAAACTGGAAAAGAGGGAAAGGGAAGACTGCAAATACAGATATGGGTTGAACCCTTTGCTTAGGCTCAATCCTGCTTCCACAAGGGACGATGAAAGCCTGTCCTGGAATTCAGGGGCAGCTTGTGAGCATGTTTCCCCCATCCCCTTGGCACCTTGTGCAAACCAGCAGTGCCAGTCAGCAGCGTGAGTGGCTGGTGTACACCTTCTCTGTCCTGCTCTCCCTCTAACAGCACCCACACACACCAGGAGACCCAGACGTCCTCCCCACTGTTCATAGACCCAGGAGTGAGCAGCAGATGGCAGCAGGAAGAAAATAGGCTTCTCTGTGTGCATGAGTGTCAGTACCAGAGAGACAGAGAGAATTTTTTGGCCTCTTATATACACAGATCCTGGATTAGTTTGTAATAGAGCTGGAGCTGGAGGGAAATTAGATGCCAATGCTGAATAAAGTGGTTTTGACAGACAGGAAAGATTACAAGTCATTTTGATCCTACTGAGCATGAATGTGAGGGTAAAAAAAAAAAAGCCATGAATGGCAGAAGCAGCTCAGTGAACATTTCAGGGACTTCACCCAGCAACAGCCACTTCAGCGGTATTGGAGAGTAGGAGCTTGTTTCCCTTTGCTGGAAAGAGCTTCTTCCTGACTTAGAGATGTCTATTCAGGTCAGGCTCAATCCTCCTCTGCTTTCTCTTCTGCAACTTGCAGCATTAGTCCCTCCCTGTCAGGCAAAAGTGATTCATTCTTCTTCATCATTCCTGATGCTCAGTCCACACGCCTCCAGGAATGACTTGCCCCACCATATTTTCCTGGGTTCTTGCGTCGCTTTACTTCGCTCTGCAATTTTTATTCAATCAGCTCAGGGTGACAGGAATTGCTGTTGGTGCAAAGGTTTGGGCAGGCGGACCGGTCTGATCTGCATCAGCGGCGTAACCTTGTCAGCCTGCGGTAGCTAGTTAGTAATGCTCTGTAATCAACCCTAGTTGAAAAACTATGGAAACTAGGAAAACGGGTCTGCTCTGAAGCCTGTGACATTGCAGCTCTTGGTCCTACTTGCAGCTGGTATTTCCTGGTAACAGTTTGCCTGTGTTATAAGGCTGACCCCCGTATTTCAGATAAAAGGAGGAGCTGCTGTGCTTTGTGCAACACCAAAGCAAAGGTGACTTGCAGAGGCTTGCAGTGGATTGCCAAACGATGCTGGAGGAGTAACTACTGCCGCATGCACTGTCCCCTTGCCCTGTAACTAGGGCCACCTCTGAAGCTTGGGGTGAGGGGTCCCAACACTCAGCCGTCGCCGTGCCCCGGCTGTCCCACGGCTAACATGCTCTCTCCCTTCATTCCTCTGCAGCGTTTGCAGCAGATGACACAGCCCAAGCCAGAGGTGCACGCTCAGAACAACGGCCTCCAGCCAAAGACATCCTTGAACGGGAGTGTCTTGGATGCTGCCGTCTAGGAGGAGAGCCTGGACCTCCTCACCCTGCCCTGTAGCTGCTCGTGCCACATTGTCCCTCGAGCTCCTCCGGCACAGCTCGCTGTCCCCGGCTCTGTGGTGGCTTTCACTTGTCAAAGAGATGACCTGGTGGAGGAACCCTCTTGCATCTCTTCCTCCTGGCCCGGCTTACCAAGGCCCTGCATGAGCTGCCACCAGGGTGTTGTGCGGTGACTGTCTTCATCCTGCAACATCCTGGTCCAGGCTCTCAGGGAGGAGCAGACAGTGCCCAGGTCTTCCTTCTCCTGATGAGAGGTGATGTGTCTAGAGAGCTTAGACTGATCGCTGACTACTTCTCTTTTCTTCTTGCCTTGCCACGTGAATGTCCACAGAGGATCCCATAGCACGCAGCAGTGCTGTCACCCTGGAGAGCCAGCTGACACCAGGTTCAACCCCAGGTTGTTGTTGACTGATCTAGCATAATCCAACACTAGCAAATGTATCACTGGAGGGGATGTGGCACTCCCTGACCCTAAAATGCAATTAAGAGGGTAAGTGGAGGCCTCTTTGCTAGAGGCTGTCCCCAGTGTCTTATACTGACCACGCTCTGCTGCAATCAGCTTTGTGCAGAGGCACGAGGTCTGCTGTGTGATGGGGAAACTTTCCAGCACTGTGCAAATCTCTCCCCCAACTGAAACAGCGTAGTTCCTGCAAAACACCCTCCCTGGCTGTGTCCCTGGGTGGGAAGCAGTAAGACGCAGCATAGTGCCCACGGGTGGTTTAGCTTATACCTTTTTCGGGAAGTGGCAACACCTAAATCCCAGCCAGTGGAAGGCAGGATCTCCTGAGGGAGCCGATGGGATGTAGTCACCATGCTTAAACCCACCCCTGTCAACCAGTGCTGCCTTCCCTTGGGAAGTGTCTGTACAGCCAGCTGCTGGCGCTGGCACGTCCCAACTCCCAGCACACACATCACAGGGGGCTGTGAGCTCTTGTAGATGATTCTGGAGGAGTGTATAACACCTTGGAGAAGGTTGGGAAGTGTTTCAGAGCAGTCCTAAAGCAGCAGCGTATTTCCTGGTTACAAAGCCTTGAGAAAGATGGCTCATCATAGCACCATGCGCAGGAGTGACAGTGATGCTCCCGTTTGTGACAGCCTCCCAATGACCCCACATGGAGATACCCGTGTACTCAGAGCATTTGATGAGCACCCATTGCATGTGTGCACACACGGCGTGGCTCAGTGCAAATTAGCCTTTCCCCTCCCTTGGCACCCTGACAGCATCGCCGTGTCTGCTCGCTCTCCCAAGCTCAGCTCAGAGTCAATAAATTCATAAATGAGCATCCAAGAAAAGGTATGTCCCACTCACACGTCCTACCAAAGGGTCTGGTCATGTAGGTGACATGCTGAAGTCCCCCAGGGGTCCCACCGCAGGCCTCAGCTGAGTGATGAGCCTTTGCACAATTACCCTGCACTACGACAGGAGCTGCAAAATGATGCAGGTTGGCCCCGTGCTGCCTGTCTCTGGGACCGGCCGGTGCACAGAGCCAACCTGCTCCTCTGCTGGTCTCACAGCCTGAGGATCAGACATGTAAAGAGGAAAGAAGTTGTCTGGTTAAAGCTGAAGTCAGTCACCTTTGGGGTTGGTTCCCCTACCAACTCACCAATGCATCTCGATTAACGTTGCTTTAGCTATGTAACCAATTTGCATTTGTACACATGGCACGCGCTGTGTCCTGGCTCTTAGTGGTCATGGCTGCCAGGCTCTGAGTGCATGTTTTGCAGCCTTCAACACCACAAGCTGAGATCACACCCTGTCCCGCATCTAATCGTCAGGGTGTTTGTGTCAGAAAAATCACAGCTGTTAAATAGACACAAGGAAATGCTGAATTTAGATGCTTGATCTTGTAAAGCCGAAAGCCAAACACTGAAAGCTGCAATCATAGTTCATCACAATTAATCTCAGCCAGTCACAGACATGTCATCTTTCCTTGTCCCATAATTGCCAGCACTAGTACGGCTGAAATATTCTATTCCACTTTCACCTATTTTTATAAACCGGGGAATAAGGGAAAACACTCTTTATATGCATCTATGTCCTTTGAGAGGGACATCTGTGTTGAAAACAGATGTTAACTTCTGATCTTTGCAGTAATGACCTTTACAAGGAACCTGCTTTTGCCTGTGCATCCAGGTCACGTAACACACCCCCCTTAAATGCAGACTGAGAGTTGCGCAGGCGGGTGGTGGGCAAAGGAGTCAATGCTTGAGCAAGGCCTTAAAACCATGGAAGACCCCGATTTTTCCAACTTCATTGGGGCAGCTCAGGCGTAAGGTAGAACAAATCAGTGTCAGCGGTTATTTTTGAAACTCTTGGCCAAAGAAAGTTGCTGTGAGAGCTGTTCAAAGATTGTTCCTCCAGGGGAGTGGAGAAGGAATGGTCCAGAAAACAAAGTCTCTTCCCTGGTGACTGAGGAAGTCCCTAAATCGCCACTTTCTTTTTGCTGGCATTTTAGTCCCAGCATCTCTCTGACTTGTGGCCTTGCATGTGGCAGGTACACTCCAAGTGTAGCAGCAGGGGCTACCCCGCGCATGGGCTGCTCATAATAACAGTATTTGATGAGATTTAACCATTTGCTTAGTTTCCTGTCTGTGGCCTTCTCCTTTGCTCTCCCTCCTGCCCTTCTCATTTTCATTCTCTTGGCTCACTTCTTCCCCACCATCATCCGTCCAGTGGAAATTGTCTACCTCAGCTTGCTTCTTCCTGCTTTTTTTGCTTCCACTATTGTCAAATTACAGTTCTCCCTCCTTTATCTTCTCCTTTCTATTCTTTCCTTATTTCTATCTCTCTACTCTTACCAGCCTCACTTCCCTGCTTCACTCATGCACTCTCCTTCCAGCCTTAATACTTATTCCTGCCTGCCTGTGGCTCAGACGTTCGCTGTGCACACACTCACCCCTTCTGCCTGCTGAAAGCTGGAGCTCTGGACCCCACAGAGGAGCTCAGCTTTTTGCAGGATCTGGTCCCTAAGAACCAATTTCCATCCCAATATCAAAATTATAATGAAGTTCCAGCTATCTTCTCTTCCTCTTCGCACCAGAAAGTGCTGTGCCAAGCAATGCTATCTCTTGGTATTAGTAGAAGAGACATTTCAACCCATATTCCACCAGTCTCTGTAGAGCTGTGCCTGTTCTGAAAGATTTTGTGGCTCTTCCTGTTTTTGCACTATTTTATTTCCACCATGAATGTTTGGAACTGTGAAGTCTGGCATTCTTGACTTTGCAGGGAGGAATTTGCCCTTAGTCAAGCTCTGCCTGATTGACTGATCCTCTTCAGCATTTCAAACTCATCCCATCCTTAGTGCTAGAAGAGCCTTCCCACCTCCATTGCACACAGGTTTCCTGTCTAGTGAGAAGACAAGGATGGGATCGGCCCCTTGTGCTCATCCCACGCCTCAGAAATGCCGCTATGGGCAGGTCCAGCGAAGCAGCCGTATCTGCGCATTGAGTTTTTGATGTCAGTTTTCGGATACCAGCTGAAAGACATGTGCCGTGCTCGGTGCCAGTGATTCCTCTGTAAGAACCACTTATGTGCCGTTCCCACGGTGCGTCACTTCTGCTGACCACCACTCTGCGCCTCATTCCTTTTGGCCCACCCAGCAGAGAGGACACATGCATGGCCAGGGGGTGGGCTGCTCCCCTCTCCCCCATGCTGCAGTTCAGAAGGGGATCCTGCTCCCCTGTGCTCCCCTACCTCGCTCCTGCCATGTCTTTGTCCTCTTGTCCCCCCCCCAGCACCTGCCAGCCTCTCCAAATAATCCCCCATGAAACCTCTTGATTCTAAGGAGCTATTTAGGGAGCTGTGCTCAAATCCCTCTGAAATCCTCTTTTTCCTGAGGGCTGCGAAAAATAAAATAAATGCCATTGCCCCCACGCTCTGCCGCAGCAGCGGGGGTTGAGGGGGGCGATGGGAAAGGCGGGGTTGCTTTGTTGCTGCTCAAGTGCCGCTTCCCCTGGAGATGTGGGTGCGATCCTCTGCCCCTGGAGACGGGAGCTCTTCCTGCTGCCGTTCTCCCAGATCTTCTCCAACAGCTGGCAGCTGGTTGTAAAACACGTGTGCAATGTTCGCAACACGATACCGATGCCGTGTGGCGCTGTAAGGCTTCGGCTAGCTGACCGCCGCGTAGCTTGTAGTCTCTCCACAACTCTATTAAACGATGTTTTGGGTGCAGTTGTGCTGTGCTTTGGGGGGTGCCCTTAAAGCCAGTGTCACTCTGGGTGAGCAACTTGTCCTTACCCCTCTCCTGTCCTTGGGGGATTCTCTCTGGATTGGGGGACGGTAGTTGCATTTGGTGGTGATGGCCGAACGGGGAGGGGGTCTACGTCACTAACGGGTATGGCCGCTGGGGTTTTGCTTGTACTGAGGGCCGTGACTCCATGGGCTACCAGCCCGCTCGTGCTAATGGAGCTTGCACCAAGCGCACCGCCTGCCTTCCTCAGGAGCTGAGTATGTGAAGCACAGTGCTCAGCATTGGATGCCAATACTGGCACTGGAGACCAGGTGGTGTGTCCCTACAGCATGTTTGTTTTCTCCCAGTGTCTGATCCTGTCTCCGTACAGCTCCAGCGATTGATCAGAGTCCACCTGAGCAGCTCAGGGGTAGGAAGAAAAAGCCTGGAAACTCTGAAACCTGCTGATGACAGGTGGGAGCTAGCCCTTAAAAATGAGTGCAAGAACCATTCTGATCATTGCACTGCTTCAAAGCCCGTGGGAAGGCAAGACAAGTGGTGTCAAGGGAGGGTTGAAAGATGGGGGCTCCCGTGGGAGCTGGCTCCCGCCTCCCCCTCCACCATCTTGGGCACTGCAGTAACTCTTGGGTCAGGTGCAGACCTGCTCAGAGCTGCACGGTGGCGGTGACGTTGCCAACCTGACCCTCAGGGTTTGTTCACCCCATCAGGAGCAACCTCTGGGACTGGGGTCCATCCCTCCAGCATGTTGGGTGCTCTCTCCAGTGTGGGTCCCCACGTGTTCCCTCCCATGCCCCAGTGGTGTGTGTCGGGACGGCTGTCTGTGGGGCTGTGTGGCATTTTCCCCGGCTGTAGTGCTTGCCCTGGCACATCCCAAGGGGCTGGGACCCACATGCAGCTGTTAACCACTGCATAAAGGGTTTTGAGCCCCAGGGCCATGCCCATGGGGGAGCTCCAGGTGGTGTCTCCTGGGCAGACACCTGAGGGAGTGGCAGGGGGCAGGGGTGGCATCCTGCTGTCCCCACCGCCGTGCTGGCTGAGGCAGCATCGCCGAGGGCAGCGCGGGGCTCCTGCCAAGCACCCGTCCATCATCCCTGAGATGCTGCCAGCTGGGAAGTGTCTGTGTCTGGAGACGCTCAGGAGAGTTTAGTGCTCCCTGTGCTGATACCTGACGACCATGATGGTGATGGAGATGCCTCCTGACAGCCCAGCATGATGCTGCTGCGCTGCAAAGAAAACAGCACCAGCCTTTGCTGGGGCCCTGGGGATCAGCCCTGGCCCCTCGGCTCGCTGCAGCCCGGCCATGGAGGCAAAGGCACAGCCCCTCACAGGGTGGCACGTGTCCCCGCCAAGGCCCCTGAAGGCCAGCAGCCCTCACCCCCACGGCTGCAGGCCTGTGCAGAGCTGCCATGGAGGGGTTCATCCTGGATGTATTCTTGCTCTGCAGCAGCTTTCTCCCAGGGCCTCTGTGGGAGTCCAGGGGTTTCTGCATCCAGATGAGAAAACCCAACCCAGCAGAAGGTGTCTGAGTCACTGGTGTAATGACCACAGGGGGCAACTGGCCTCAGAGGGCCCCGTAGCCACAATGCAGGGCAGGTAACCTGCCTGGGGGACACTCCTGCCTGGACATCGCATCTCCTGTGAGCCCAGGGGCTGTCAGCAGAGCAGGTGTCATGGTTTAACCCCAGCCAGCAACTAGGACCACGCAGCCGCTCGCTCCCTCCCTTCCCTCTCCAGTAGCGTAGGGAGAAGAGGGAGAAGGGGAAAATAAAATATACAAAAATTCTCACGGGTTGAGGTAAAGACAGTTTAGTAGAACAGTAATGGAAATAACGGAGGAGGAGAAGGAGGAGGAGAATAATAATGGTAAAAGAATATACAAAATAAAGTGATACAACACAAGTCACTCTTGACACCCAATGATCGGTTGCCCAGCCTGTCCTGAGCACTGATCACAAATTCCTGCCCCTGGCCAACCTCCATTTATACATTAATATATATATGTAACATACATTTATATACCTCTATGGTATGGAATATTTCTTTGGCCAGCTTGCCCTGTCTATGCTCCTTCTCAGCTTCTATGGCAAAAAGTCCTTGACTAACATAAACATCACTTAGCAACAACTAAACCGATATGCATTATCAGCATTATTCTCATACTATATTCAAAACACGGCAGCTACTAGAAAGGAAATTAACTCTAGCCCAGCTGAAACTGGGACAGCAGGGCCCGGCTGGATGTTTTTCTGCCTTTGAAGGCTGCGTGGCTCAGAGGAGGCTCTTGGCCGGTTTGCGTTGCATGGTGCTGTTTGGGGACACACACACACCCCCCCCCCACCCACACACACACCCCAAAATAAAAGCACCTGTGAGCTTTGTGCTGATGCTGCTGACCCAGCTGCAGACAAAACCTGCCCTGTATTTGTCTGGATAAGGGGTTCTTCAGTGTAAAGTCAGCCCTTGCCATCAGCCTGAAGAGCACTGCCTCCCGTCTGCTCAATGGCTCCAAAGCTGCATGTGTAGTCTTGGAGGTACACCAGCTTCTGGGCTGGCCCTGGGGGACAAGGGGCAGGACACGGGGGGGCACCTGGGCCTCAGCACAGAGGCAGTGCTGGCCGCTTGCCCTGCTCCCTGCCCATCCCTGAGAAGCTCATGTGCCTTTTGGCCACAGCTCACCCCTGTCTGCCTGCCTGAGCCCGGCCACCCGCCACCCCCTGGTTTGTGCATCCCCTTCTGGCACGTGCCAGAGCCAATGGATGCGCCTTTAAAAATAACTCCTCAGTGGGGACTAGGACAAGAGATGGAAAGGGATGAGCACTGTCAGTGGGAGGGGGACAACATCCCCCTCTGCCTCGCCTGGCAGTGTCACGAGGTCCCAGCCGGCTCGTGGCACGAACTCTTTGATGTGTTTTTTGAGCATGTTGGTCCTGCAAGAAGGAGAGAAAGAGAGGTGGCATCTCTGTCCCCTCTCTGCACTTACTGCAAATGAAGGAATTAGGAATTATGATCCAAGATTCTTATTTTAAAGCGTCTTTTCAGCTCTGCGAGGGGAACTTCAGCGTGATGCTCCTAGGGGAGCTGGGTGACATAGCAGCTGTCACAGCCCCAGCCACTGCAGGCGCTTGGGCAGCCGAAGCTCAGCAGTGCCCTCCAGGCTCTGGGAGTGGCTGTGTGGGGCGATGCTTTGGCAGGGAGGAGGGTGAGGGGCTCTGCAGCCCAGGGTACATGGGGTGTCCCATGGCTGGACACCCGCTTTGGCACCACAGAGCATGTCTTGAGTTCTGGGCAGGTGTTGCCATTGGGCTGCGCCGATTGATTTTCAGGGGTTCCTGGATGCTTTGAGCTTTGAAAAGAAAGAGGGGGCTCGCTCTTTGGTGGTGGAGTGCACGTCTGTATTAGCCATCACCATTTAAATGGGAGCGTGCTGGGTGGGCAGCGCAGCCACTGTGAGAGATGTGTTGCAGCCCAGTCCCCCCGACAGCATCCCAATCACTGCCCGGTGGGGTGCCACATGCACCCAGCCCTACTGGGGTTCCCCCATCCCTGGCATCACCAGAGTCCCCGGGATGTCCCCCCCCCAGCTGTGGGGCATCCTCTGCAGAGCAGAACCCCAGGATCTGAGGGAGATTGGCTGCTGCCGGTCCCCCAGAGCAGCATCCTCTCCTGCCAACTTGCACAAGCCCAAAGCATCCTGTGGCCCCTGGGAAGCTTCCGACCCACACTGCTGGCAGCATCTGCCCCAGAAAGGCAATGTGATCTTTCTTCCTTTGCACTTTTTCCCCCTGCTCCTTCCTCCCACTGCCTTCACGGCAGACCTGTGCAAAATGTTAGCAAACTGCTGTATTTTTCACTGGCATCTCTGCCGCCTTTCCCTCTGCTAATTATTATAGCAGTGCCTCTTCTAGGGCAAGTCGACAGATGGCCAGGGTTTTATCTTTGAACAAGCTATTTAATAAGGGCTCCTGCTTTTTCCTTGCACATTTCTTTTCTGGCCACTTGTCCCGAACTGCTGCGTGGGTTGTCCTTTTCACTAGGGATGCCAGAAGATGTGAGCTGAGGCTGAAGCCCGAGGTCAGATCCCAGGGGATGGGTTATTTTCTTTCCCTTTAGAAAGGGAAGATAATTCTGCCCGGGTTCATGTGGCCCTTACTGAACAATGCTCTCCCTCCCTATAAAAAGATATGACGGAGAACCAGTTCCCACAGGGAGGTGAGAAGAGCTGTGCCAAATGCTGGGTCCTACGAGGCAGATCCTAAGGGTACAGAAAGCCAATGTTAAGTGCTGAAACCAGTGCGTTGCTCGCTCACACCAGCTGAAATCCATCTCACAGCGACCGACCTGTACTCTGGCTGATGCTGCCATCAGCTGCATGGCTTTGCTGTGGCCCACTGGGTGCAAAGAAGATAATTCCTTCTGTAGGCGGAGGGTCACAGGCTGTGAGTGGGAAGATAAAGGAGAGCTAAGGTGGCAAGGATCAGCCAGACAATAAGTGGGGCTGAAAGCTCAGTTTCAGAAAGCTTAAGCTGGGATTCCCCCCTACTGTTGCCGACTCCCGGGCTCTGAAGGGGATGTGCAAGGACTCAAACCCTTCTGGACCTGCTCCAAGAGCAAGGGGAAAGCTCCCCTTTGCATGAGAGTGAAGACCGGGGAAACAGGAGGAGGCTTTGGGCACCAGCTGCTTTGTGGCAGTGAAGGCCAGTGGAGACACCAGAACCAGGCAGCAGGCCCTGGGAGGGCCAGGCTCACTTCAGTAACATTTTCCCTGGTTTTAGCAGGCTTTCTCTGCACTTGGTTTTCCTAAAGAGTTTTCAAATCCAAGTGTCCTGGGGACTTGGCACCACGATTACCGAGCTCTTTGGCGATGCTGCCCCAGCAAGAGGGTTAGCCTGTGTCTGGGGTCCCTGCACGGCAGGGCTGCAGCACCACTCCCTGTTTTATATCCCCCTACCTTTATTTCCCCTCTGCCTAAGAAGCAAAAGATGGTTTTGGTGACTTTTCTTGCCTTTTACTTGCATGGTTACAACAGTTGTAACATCAACTGTCCCAGGCTGCTCCTATTCCTGCCAGGGCTGCTAGTCCTGGTCGACTCGCCGAGGAGACGTCGGCACTGGGGCAGGGGATCGGAGGCGAAAAGGGCTGGCAAGGGGCTCTTTGGGGGCTTTTCCAAGCCGGAGACAGCGAGTAGCTCATGATGCTGCCTCACGGACAGAGCTGTTGTGTGCACATGTTGCCACCCAGGCGTCGG
>VZSZ01001074.1:0-30149 GCA_013398815.1 Ibidorhyncha struthersii
TCCAACCCTGACTATTCTGTGATTCTGTGATTCTGTATACACATGATGGTGAGTTTGAGCTGCTTTGTGTCTGTGCCTGTGGAGTGTGGAGGTGGGTGTGAGCTGCCCCAGGATGTGGCAGGGGGTGCACCTGGCAGAGCCCCGGCTGCGTCTGGATGGGCAGCATCCAAGTTAACCAAAGGCATGGAAATCTGGGCAGGGGGGACACATCCCAGACCTTTGATTCACATGGGAGCTGTCATCATCTTGTGCTGCGTTTTTCACATGGCTGTTGGGGTTCGAGACATTTCCCTGTTTTTTATGATTGCTCAATAGTCCTCAGTTTTTTTCCTACGGGGAAAATGGGAGTCTGTTCTCTCAGGAAAGAAAAATGGCCCCATCCAAGTTGTACAGTGTGTTCATATTTAATTTAAAATTCATGTGTGTATTTGTTTATGAAGTGAAGCGAACACATTAGAGCCTTGTCAAGACTGTCATCTGGGTCTCCCTTGACATACAGCTCCATACTTTTCCCCTGCAACCAATGACCCTGTTTCCAACCTCCCCTGTCCTCCCTCCTCATGTCCCCATACGTCTGGGTTTTTGCCTTTGCTTCCCTCTGGCTATTTAAAATACAATATGCAGCATACCAGGATTGACCTTGGGGGTCATCACTGGTGCTGCAAAACTGGTGTTGTGGATGTGCCATTGTGGGAGGAGAGCCTCAGTTTGCCAATGAAGCTCCTGCCCTGGGAGAGCCGGCGGGGATGTGGCTGGAGAGAGATGCAGAAGTCCAGGGACATTGCCTGCTGCTGGGTGTGGGGATGTGCGGAAAGGCAGCCGGCGTGTTTGCTGCTCCCAGCTAAACTTGTTTGGATAGATATGGGCTGCATTTCTAAATGGGCAGTTTTTATCCACTTTTTAACACTAACCTCAGGCCCAGGATGAAGCTGCAGTAGAAACTCCCATCGGAATTAGTGCAAAGCCAGAATGGGAGAGTCTTAAAGCTCCTTTCACTGTTTTCCAGAGCAGCACTGGAAAAGGATGGTATGTCAGCCTTAAACTGGAGTTTCCTGTAATTTGTCAGTTTTCACAATTCTACAATTATTAAAATGAGAATTTTCTCTTTTCTTTTTTTTTTTCTTTGCATGTGCTGGATGCCATGAATCAGAAAGTGGCTGGAACGGTTATCTTGCTCCAATGTAATTTGATTCTCTCTCTCCCCCCTTTAGTATTTGATGAGAAACCTTTGTATTTTCATGCTTTAATACAATCTGGCACATAATTACAAATGACTCATAGATAATCTTGGTCATGGAGCTCTCTGAAATTAGATGATAATTTAGCCTGGAATTTCTGTAGAAAGAACGAAGGAAAAGACAATTATAATTATTCTAATCAAGATATCTTTTTCTTTGCCTGGGGTATTGCTCTGTGAGCTGCCAGAGGCCTGAAAGTATTTAGACCATTTCTGCCGCTCACTGTTTCCCAGGCAAACATTACTGATCACTGCGTAGCTTCATCGCTGTGAAATTCCCATAAGCGCTACTGACAGAGAGGAGAAGATAAAAGGCGCGGGGGCAGAACCGCAGAGCTGAGTGCTGGTGGGGTGCGAGCAGAGCATCCACCGACACGCGATGGGTCTGGGAGCTTTGTGCAAACCCCCAGGGCTTCCCACTGGGAGGGACCGAATCCTGCACAGCAGCAAAAGGATGTTTTGTGACATCCACCACTGATTGCCACACGGTGGGTTGAGGCATTGCAGCTGGCAGAGAGGAGGGCTGGTGTTCCCATTCGCATCACTGGATCTTGCACATCTTCCCTTCCTCAGCTTTGACGCTTCCAGTTGAACGTTGGGCTGCGGGGACAGTGCCACCTCGCACAACAGAAATTGCGTCCTTGTCCTCCCTGTCAGGGTTGGTGCTTCGGGCCCTTTTACAGAAGGGATGTCTGGCCCAAGGGACATTGAGCAAGAAAGGTCACCACAAAGTATGGCCCTAATGGGAAAGAGTTGGTTGTGTGAGGCTGTCCCTGGCCTGGTGCACGTGGCTACTACAGCTCATGCCCTGGTCATGCCTAAAAAGTGGTTGGAAATGCCAGCAGACTGGTAGGAAAATAGAGCATTTATCTTAGGAGAGATTCATAAGAGTGTGGCTTGTCTCACCCAGGAAAGGCAAAGAGGTGATGTGAGTTCAGTCTATAAATACTTCAAAGGGGCAAGCACCAGGGAAAGGAAAAAGCAAAGAAAACAAGGTTGCATAAGAATAAATAAGAATTAATTAACCATGAAGTAATCTAGGCTGAAAACTGGAAGGTTTGTCAGTATTCTGGGGAGTCTCTCCTGGGTTTATGTTCTGTTTATTTGGGGGAGGGAGATAGAGGCTCTTCCCTTCATCCCAGAGGATGGGTCTGAAATGTAATGACCGATCAGGTCCACACCAACATTACTGACCATCCTGCTGCTGATTGCTTTTGGCAGCAGCATAAAATGAATGTGCTTATGAATGGTCCCGAGCCCTGCTCTGCATCCCTGATGGGCAGCACCCTCCCTCCCATCGCACCTCTGGGGCTGCCTGCGGCTGCCTCGTGGCAGGGTCTTGAATAGGTTCAAGCACTGGTGATGCGAAATCTCCTGGTTAAAATCCCAGAGATGTGAGGCCAATAAAAAAGTCAATTAAACTGAAAAGAAAAATGTCACGGGAAGAAGGATGGGATTGCACTGATTTGCATGATCACTCTTGGCATTTAATTGAATAAAATACTGTTTTCAGTCTGCAGTGGGTGCGGGTTTCTCAGCCGGCCGCCCTCGTGTGCAGCAATGTCCAGACTCCACAGGACCCGGCACACCAGGTGAGTGGGACCCGAGATGGCTCCAGCCCTCTGGGACATGAAGGTTTCTGGCACACAGGTCCCTTGCAGCAACCCTCCCACAGGTTATACGTGAGCTTTACCTTGACTGCCTGCCTGACAGAGGGGAGAGGGCTGGCGATGTGACCTGTGAATGCAATGAGCACATCTCTCTCCCCTCACGCGATGGGTGCCAAGTGCTGCTTGCGCAGATGAAGCTATGTGTTAACAGCTGAAATCTCACCTCATTTTTTTTTTATCCTGCACCTTTATAGCTCCTGGCTTTGCCCTTGCCAGCTGTTGTCCCACTTCCTAGCACACATCATATTGCAGGGTCACACCAATCACTTGATGAACAGACCCACTGATGGGAACTGGGCAAAAGTATCCTTAAAAAAAACTTAACCGATTTTGCGTTTGTTTCTTTTTTTAAGTAAAAACTCTCCCATGCTTCCCCAGCTCTGGTGACATTTCCAGCGTGGAGCATGGAATGCTCCATTGGATACTTTGTCAGTGGAGCTGGGGAACAAAGGCAAGGTGAGTTGTTGCAGCTGGGCAAGGATAAAAGTCAGGAGTGCTAATGTGCTCTGAAAGCTACTCTGAGGCCAGGGAAGGTGATAACATTTAGTTAATTCTGTTTGCCAAACCGCCGTCCGGTTTTGCAGATGTGTCCCCCGCTTTGGTTCAAACCCTGCCGGCAGCTACATCCCGGCCAGCGCTCTCCCTTGCTGCACTGCTGCAGGCTCTGTGAGCGATGAGGATAAAGGGGGTTTGCTACAATGAATGAAACAGGAATTTCCCAGCTTGCATTAAACACCTCCGTCTGAAATGGGGTTGTCTGCCTTTCCCAGGCGCTCACGTCTGCAGGTTCTTGGATGAGCCTGTACATCCCCAGTCTTGATGCACTGGGTTAACATCTTCCCGCTGTGCTGGCTCAGTTTGTGCTTGCAAAACAGTTAAGCATGAACGGTAGAGCATGTTGCTGTAGGATTATGCAGGCAGCACTCTTGTCCTGATGGAGGTCATCCCTTCGCCACCCAGGAAAGCAGCCAGCAGAGGCTCAGGTGGGCAGGGGAGGCATTTTATCCTTATTTTGCTACGATGATGTGCTGCACTCGGGCCGGGCCAGCACAGAGGCTAAAGGAAGCAAAACAGCGGCAGGTTTCATGTTTCCCCCCCGTATGTAATAGCACACGCAGGGTAGGCTGCAAGGACGGAGGGCGATCAGCTCCGCCATGTGAATGAGCTGGGCTCCCCGCAGGACGCTGCTCTTCTGCGGTGTGGTTTGCAGCACACCCGAGAGCACGGCGAGGCAGGGTGCTGGCAGGGCTGCCAGGCAGTGCTGCCGTGTACACGATGCAAAATAAACACCTTCTTGCAGGAGGAACAAAAGGCAACAGGGCTGGAGGACTTCTTGGTGCTGTAGGTCCAAGTTCCCACCCTGTGGCCCCTCAAAGGTCAAGGAGTTGGGATTTTTTTGGTGCAGCTTTCAACAGAAGCAGGTGAGAACACCCTGTTCCTCATTGCCCAGGCCCTAGACAGCAGTGTAGCAGGAGTGCCGCTGGTGCCAAATCGGTTTTTGAGCATAGGGTGTGCGTGGAGGGTGTGCTGACCCTGAGCTGTGGGGAGGAGCAGGACAAGCAAAGCTGGAAACCTTGGTCTCCGTCTCACTCCCCCCGGGCTTGGCTGAACCATGCTGGAGCAGGTATGTGACCAGACCCCAGCAGTTTCTGCTTTCAGGGAGATGTGCTTTTTTTTTCCCACGTGCCTGCAAACCCTCGTTAGCTCAGCGACAGCGTGAACAAACTGCTTTGCTGGAAAGCAGCTTGCGAGAGGAGGGTCTGCTCTGCCAGGAGTTTCTCAGGGCTGCCCTGCTACCTGAAGGCTGTCAGGGTTGGGTTTTAAGATGCTGTAGAAGTAGCAGGAGACTAAAGTCTCTGATAGATGCAAAAATAGCAAGATCAGAGAGAAATGAGATCGGATTCAGAGCAGCTGCTGGGAAACAGACTCTTTGCAATAAACTGAAATGCTCTTAGCACTTGATGTTTGTGTGCTACAATGAAAACATCTATGGTACAGTAGGTTTATTTTAACTACAGAGGACAGAACCTGTCAAATGAATGCACAGCCCCTGATTTGATCTAGTTCATTTTCATGTGTGTGTTTTTTCTGCTCCTTGGCAGCTATTGTAGGGCTTGTACAGGCTGATTTACTTGTGCTGTTTGGAAGGTGGGCGTTATGGGAAGCCACCGCCTCTGATCCCCATGCGGAGAAGCATTATCTGTGAGCTCAGACAGGACGGAAGAATAAGCAGGGCGATGATGGATGTTTAGATTTGCCAGCTGAACTAAAACACCGTAGGGAAAAAAAAAATGCAGTTCTAAACACTTTGCTTGATCTGAATCCAGATATCTTATTTCACTTAAACTGTGTGTTTTGTAATGTTTATCCACTCCCCCCTTAAATGTAAGTTATAGTTAATGTATACTAGCTCTAACATTCACAGTAAGAGGCTGTGTGTAAACGTTTGAAACACTGCTTCAAAAAGAAAAGTTAATTTAAAAATAAATAATAATATTGTAATCAAACTTTCCGCCATCAGACAATCCTCCAGGCTCCCTTTCGCTTTAACCAGTCTAACATGGACCTGTGAGTTCTGAGGTCCATCTGAATCTGCATTTTCAATTGCATAAGCTCTGAACAAAGAGGTTTCCTTGCTGTGTCGGAGAAAGCTGCTCTGCTTCCTCTGCCCCCAACGCAGTCACCTGCCCCTGCTCCTCTCCTGCCTTTTGTTCTTGCTTGGGATGCGTTTGCATCACTCCTTTGGTCCAGTGGCAATTTCAGAGTGTAAAATAAGAAAGCACCATTCTGTATTGATGCACTTGGCATTTTCAGGGGTGCAGCCGGGCCTTACAGTGTTCCCCACTCCTGGTTGTGCTCTTGTCTCTGCAGGGATAGTTTCTGCCCATCCTCCTGCTGATTTCTGAAGGAGAAAATTAATAGGCATGAAGCCAGAAGCTTTATAGAGGTGGGACTTTGTGACAGAAAGGGACTTTGGCAGTGCCGTGAAAGGAAAATTATTTCTATACAATTTAACATGAATGAATGTCTCCTGAAGACTAAAAAAAAAGCCAAAACACCACCTGAGGAACAAAAAAGAAAATGTGTTTGCTTTTAGCACCACAGTGGTTGTGCTGCTCGGTAGTGGACGCTAGAGACTGATCTCTTCGTTGCCTGGGCAGCAAGGACAGCAGAGCATCTTTGCTGGTGGAGCGATCTCAGAAGGAACAAGGCTTGAAGGGCTTCTCTAGACATGGTTGAGGTAGGTGTAAGGCCCAGTTGGACCCAGAGTGGCTGCCCCATACTTGTGTAGTTTAGTTTGAGATGCTTTTTAGAGCACTAACTGTCATAGAGGTGTGGAAAAACGGTTGATAAGGGGGCTAGGTGGTCATATGGTTCCTCTTCAGCTGAATGCAGCACCAGCTCTTCTTCAGATGCGCCAAGAAACCTTGTCCCATATGTAACTCTTTCCTCTGTGACACCTCAGGAAAATGTACAGAGATGTGTATCTACTCAGCTCACCAACAGGCATGGATTTGGGGATGAACCTCAGAAGCTTTTTGGCAGGGAAAAAGTTTTGCAACACTGTGGATCCAACTCTATAACATGCAGTGGGCAAAGCCACCATGTGTCCATTTTGCTCAGCCCTTCTGATGTTTCCTTCAGATTCCTATAATTAATCAGCTTTTCCTGTGAAAATCCTGCCCAGAACATTGCAAGCCAGGAACGAGAAAGTGAGTGCTCATAGATATGTATCTAAATTGCTGAACTGGTACCAACCAAATAACAAATGTGATTTTGACAAATGTTCCTACCACACGCAGAAGCTACAGTGCTTTGAGGAGCAGAATAACTCAGCCAGCAGGTACCAGACTGCAAAATTAACGTTTAACCCTCGATTCCATGTTTATTTTGGTGCATCACCTTCATTTTACTTTCCCCTGTACCTACCTGCTCGGGGAGGATTAGGCACAGAGGAGCTGACTCTCACTCAGTGCACAAAACTGTAACAGCCTCTTGCAGCATCGCCCATGGACCTTGGGAAGAGCTGTGGTGGCACACAGTCCTTGGAACCCAGGACCAGCTGTGAGGGATGGATTTCAGAGGGAAGAGATCACAGCTGGGCAGATACAGTATGCTCACAGACAGAGAAAGATTTTCTTTTAAATTTGATTTATGATAAGTGGAGAAAGGGCGGGACTTCCCAAAGCAGCTAAGGGAATTAGGTGCCCGATTCCCATTGATTTCCCTCTGACAGAGATTAATGTACTGTTTTCCACTTTGCGATGTGCCCAGATGCGTTGGCAGGGGAGGATAATATATCAATCAGTGACTAATATGTTTGCTTGCTAACTTCGATGAACAGTAGAAGGATATTTTACATTAGGTTCTGAATCAGGCTTTTGGCTGCTTATCGTATTTTGGGTTGTGTTGTTTTTGTTTTTTTTTTTTTTTCTGGTGATTGCAAGATGTGTTTGCAGGGGTTTATGGGATACTGCACCAACAATGGGTAAGGCTGAACCATGGAGTGCGTTTTTTTTTCATGGGGTGAGGCAGCAGCATGTTTTAGAGAGGGGAAAATCTCTGGTTTGTTTCCATTTCCCCAAATTTACAAGCAAATGCAGGAAGAATAATTTGACTAAATGATATTTTCCAACCACCTTAGGCATTTTGCTGAGGCTGCATTTGCATGACAGAGCTTTTTATTTTCCACCTTCTGATACTCAGCAGGAGAGGGACATTATTGTCACTAGAATATTCCCGATTCAGTGAAATTTGAGTGGGCTAATTAAGTAATGTAAAAACCTTGCCAAAGCCCAACAGTTTTGTGTGAAAGGAAACGGCACGGTGTCCCTTCTCTTTATTTAAATAGGAGGAGAGGAAATATGTGAGTCTAATGAAGTCTATAAGTTCCTGTGGCTTATTCTGAGCAAAGCAACCTTTAGCACTATTTGCATTATTAATATCCCAGATGGGCAAACTGGCTGACACTTGACACCAGATAAAAATCACATGGAAAAACTTTATTAACTTCTTCCTGCTGTCTTCTTGGGATTTCTCCTCAATCTTAGGGAGCAAACGCCACTCTTTGGAAACGGGCTGGAAATGGTGAGCGCTTTCTGTCTGCTCTCTGTATTAATTTCATACACTGTTTATTTAAGGACTAGAAGTTTCGGCCTTGGAAGTCAATACTGGACTCCCATTTGTGACAGTTGACTTTGGATGAGGCACACATTGCTGCAGGTCTTTCTAGAAAGGGATGTGAACTTCAGTCTTGGCAGAAGGAAGCCGCCAGGCCTCTGTTCCCACTGGAGAGCCAAACAATTTTGCTTTTAGGGAAATCCCAAGCATTTGCACACTCCTCGGTGTCTCTACCTCCTCTGCAAACCCCTTTTGCTTAGCCAGTGCCACTATGGGAATGATGGTCTAACCAAGGTCCCTGGGGGCTCCGCAGCACTGCTGGGTCACATCTAGATGTGGTGGAAACACGGATGTGTCAGGGACAGATCACTGTGCTCTTCTCTCTGCCAGCGATGGCTGAGGGCTTTTTGAGTCCCTGAATACCAAACCCCTGAAATGATCCAGGTTAAAAATATCCTTCTTTCATACCACGTTTTTAACCACAGGCTAAAAACCAAACCAAACCCAGGATCATTTCAATGGTCCCGTTTGCAACGGGGACTGCAGGGTCAGCTGAGGGGGAGGAACTTTGGAAACTGGATTTGCCACTAAACCTGGGGGCTCCTGAATCTTCACCCCTTCAACTGCAGCAGAGCCTCCTCTGTGGCAAAGCAGCCACAGGAGGCCTGAAACACACCTTGTCCAGGGGCTACACTTCAGTCTGTAACTTGAGGATGCTGCTGTTCCCATCGCCCATCCTTCTCCTGTCCAAGTGACTAAGTTGGTAAACTCAGGGGACTGGGCAGCATTTTCGGTGTACGGTACCACACAAGGTGCTTACAGACTTGTGTGGAGCATTCAGGAACAGTGTTATGTCCAGGCAGGAACTATATGAGAAACCTCAAGCAAAAACTTGCAGATAGCTAACAGGAATCCCAGACTTTCCAGGAGGGGAGGTGTGGGAGGTACCCACCTCCTGGTGTGTCAGGTAACCCTATGGAGAAACGGTGTCTCTTGGTCTCCAAAGCTTTGGATTAGGACACGTTAGAGTTACACTAGGAAGATGTCTCATGGTGGGTTTTTCTCCCTGTATAACATCTGAGATGTGGTAAGAAGAAATGCTCAAATTGTGTTGTGCCCAGATTGCTGTTACAAGTGAGCGCCTAAGGCTAAATGTTTCTGAATGATTTCACTGTCTGGTCGGGACTGTTGGTTCAGCTCCATCAGGTGCTGGCAGCTTGCTGGATGTGTTGAGAATTGCTGGGCTTTTAAAAGGCCTTTAATATATAGTCATCCCTTGCCAGTGCTCTGAGAAACTTTGTAAGGTTCTCAAAAGGTCAGGCAGACCTTGGAAATGTCCCAAAATATTTGTCCCAAAGTGCTTGCTGGAATAAGAGCTGCTCTTCTGGTTTTGCTGTCCTGTGCAAGAAGGCAACGCTTCCGCCTGCCAGCCCCTCTGAGGTCCTCAACTGCAAAGTGTGTACGTGTGGGCTTGCTTTTAAACAAGTGAATAATATTGTTAAAGCCAAGAAGGCCATTCATGTGCCTGGCATTTGGTTTGCTTTACGCTCTGCTTTCAGTTAGGGTTTGATGTTTTATCAGCCTCCCTTCACACTTCTGCAAGTTTCTCCTTGCTCCCGTGTCTGCTTCAAGCCCCTGTCCGCAGTGTGGCCGTCCCCCCGGCCGGCCGTACGTCCCTCCCTGCGTCACTCCCTCGCTCTGGCACCTGCGTGGTCCCCCTCCGCCTGCCTTGCTGCAGGAGTGTTTTGCGCAGCAGGAGGAAGAGCGTTACCTGTGTTGTCCCCCAGCCGCAGTCAGTGGCCGCATAATTCAGAGACCAGAGAATGGACAATAAGTGCAAACGCAATCCGGCAGCAGGCAGTGAACAGAAGAGAGAAGCGTTATTTAAACTGCAGCAGCTGCAGGTTGAGCTCTGCATAAAAGTTCGCCGCAGTCCCGCTTCTAGCCGCCTCCTGAAATGGGCAACAGCTCTGCGATTTGTGTGCCAACACACAGCAGATGATACGCAGTCCTTGTCATCACCGTTGTCCCCTCCTTGATGCCCAGCAGGGAATTCAGAAGGACCTTTTCTGCTCTGTGCCTGTGCTGGGAATGGTATGAAACCCCTCTGGTATTTCTTCCACCTAAAAAGCTGGTCTGCTTCTGTGGTGGTTGAAAGACCTACTGAGACACAGCTCTGCCGTGCCTCTGCCTTTCTTCTGGGGAGGCAGAACAGCATGTGGCCCGCGCTGTGTCTGCCTGGGATTGTGCTCCTCACACGTATGCGTTGCCGTCTCTGTCCCAGGCTCTCTGCCCGAGCTGAAATCTGCAGATTTCTGCTCTCGAGAGCCCGTGGTGCTTCTGCAGGATGCGAGTCAGTGCTGTGGGGTGGGAAGGGGCAGAGGCCCCCACAGTGGGCTGCACGGGGGTGCATGTCCCCAGGTGAGCACGGAGCAGAGGCCGCTTGTGTGCTGAGGATGGCTACCAGCCTCAGAGTGGAGCACACAAGCCAGCTGTGTGCATTTCGTACTCGCAGGATGGGGCTTCACAGGGCTGGGGCTGGCTCTTGGGCACCATCATGCAAAGGCACAGGGGATGCCAGAAACCACCTCTGGAGATGAGCTCCCGTGGTCATGATTGGAGGTGTCATGTTGGGGAGGAGTCATGAAATGTCCCTCCATAGGTTACAGATGCTTCTTAGCATCCTGTAGCCCCCAAGACTTCCTTTTTTTTTTAAAAAAAAAATAAGCAGCAGAAAAGGTGCAGAGGAGGCTGAGAAGATCAGCAATTCCCAAGTCCCTGCAATAATTATTTTGATTTCTTGCATCATCCCCTGGGAAGCTGACTGTGCTCCCACGCTGCAGAGGGGGCAAGAAAGTCCTTGCAGTCCCTGCCAGTCTGATCACTTGACTCTGGTGACAGGTTTAACTCCAACACACTTGGAGGCTGAAGGAGAACTTTGTGTCCTAAAGCTGCCTTCTCAGCTGGGCCAGTTCTCGTCCTCCCATTTTATGTGCTTTCTGCTTTCTATTTTTATCTGGTGCACAGGTTTGCTGAGAGAGTGCCCTCTGTCACTCCTAATCAGCTGCCTCCCCAATCATGTCTGGATAAATAGAAGTGTAACATATGCCCCAAATGGCAGAAGAACTGAAAAACTTCAGTGACTAATCACTGCGAAAGGGTGCATCACAGCCACCAGAGCCGTTTCTGCTAAGCTCAGGCTAAAAATCCCAGGGCAGATGCTATTTATGTTGTACAGCACTTCAGAGGCAGCATTGCAAGAAAGCAGATAGAAAGAAATGAAGGTCAGTCCAGGCCTTTTAAACACTACATTACTTAAATGGCTTTTCCTGCCTCAGCTGTCTTGCTCTGAGATTAGCCCAACTCCAAATGAGGAGGTTTTTTTTTTTTTTTTTCCCCCTGCTGCGGTAAATCACATGCATATTTCTGTGCTAGTTCTGAGGCTGGAAGATACAGAGCCATCCTACACACTTGCAAACAATTGCTCAAACTGAATGCTTGGCTGGGAGATCCTTTCTAAAAGAGTTAACAATTACACTGCATCCCCAAATTGCATCAAACCTTTGATCTGCTTGGTGTTTAAAAAAACCCAGCAACTCATTTTCTAAATTGCTGTCAAGTCTTTAATTTTTTAGATACATAAAGCTGACATGTGAACACACCCATGTCTATAGCATAACCCTGGCTTCTCTGAATTTATGAGCAGCTTGGCAAAATTTGAATGATTGAGTTACTAAAATAACTTTCGATGTAATTAACATGCATTGCCTCTCCAGGTACCGGGGAAATTGGATAATTGAAGTTCAGGTGATGGAGGTTGCACGGCTCTTTGTAAAAGCACCGAGTGTCCGCTCTACGCCTTTGAAGCAACTAAACCACTGTTGTTTGTGTTTTGGGAATAGCTTCTGCTCTTCTGTTGTCAATATTTTCTGGTCAACTGGCTGGAAAACTGGTTGGGTGCTGGTGAATGAGGGTTGGGTCATGGAAGATGCTGCATTCAGGGAGCTCTGGAGATGCTGCAATGACCATTTGAAGTGTTTGTGCCTTCTGACACTCTGCAGGGGCAAAGGCCAGACTCCGCATTTTCAAAGCAAGTGTAAATCCAGATTTAGCACCCTATGGGTTACAGATTTAATCCGGTATAACAGAGAGCAGCATGTGGCCCATGCTTCAGAGCTATCAGTGGTTCTCAAGTAATAAAGCGGTGGCACAGATCTGAATGCCTCAGAAACCATCTTTTCCTGACTGTGACCCCGCCCTGACAACTGCGTGCTGCAGGAATGCCTCTGCTGTGGATTAAAATTGCATTTACCAACATAGAAGTTAACTCAGCACTTTTGTAGCGTTTGTAATTTGAGTGGCTTGTAAAGGCCTCTGTGTACCAAAATGAGTATGTCCTTGACCTATTGCTATTTAGGTAGATTGCCAGATTATATATTTAGGGTTTTTTTTTTTTCCTATGTTGCCTTGAAGACCTGTAAAACAGTGCAGCTGCCCTGCAAGCTGTCTCTCCATCAGCTGAGTGAGGCACCCCAGAGACCTTTATTCCAGGCTCTCAGCAAACTCAAGAAAATATCTCTGCATCAGCCGTATTTGTTCTGCACTTTGTAGTTTTTCCTTAGAAACAGCATTTCTAAGGCTTTTAAAGACATTTGAGATACTTGCCTGTGCCCAGCTTCCATGTCCTGAGAGGAGCTGGGCAACGCAGGAGGTACCGGTGCTCCCTTCCACTGGGTATTAGAGGAGTGAAAGATCTATTTTGGGTCATAACAAAATAGGACCTCCATTTGAACACAAGGGAACCGTGTAAATGTTGGATTTCTTTTTTTCTGTTCGTTGACCAAACTGAAAAGGAAGCTCAGGTTAGATCAATTCAAACTAGATTTTTTAAAAGTATATATGCAAGGTGAAATACTAAGCAAAATGTTTTGTTTTACCGAGAACATAAAGCCTGACTGCTTAGGTACTTAACTTTGTTATTTTTTCATTATGAAGTTTGAAACAAAGCCATGTATTTCATGCCTGAATTTCCAAGAATTCCACTCCCCCTGCTTTTTTTTTTTTTTTTGGAACATACCCAAGAAGTTCAGTCCAAGCTAATAAAATCTGACCATCTTGAAAACTTCATTTCTTAGTAAATTCTTGGTTCACCTTAGTATTTCTGGCTGGTTTTCCTACACAGAGCGCCCAATCTGATGCCCCCAAGTCTTGCCTCTGGCACCATGCCCCATGTGAAAGCTGTGGCTGAACTGACATTTGTGTTGTCAAGCGTGACTTTGGCTTGAAGCGCAGTGGGTCCTTCAGGATGGTCTCCAGTGACAACTCAGGGCAGATTCCCAGACATGGGGAGTTCTCTGGGCAACAGAAGGACTGAAAAATGTTGGGAGGGACAAACTTTCAGACTCTGATCTACATAACCGTCATAGTGAAAAATATCTGTGTTGTATGGTATCCAAGCTGCAGCTGGGCATCTTATTTTGCTAGCTGAGTGTGATAGGAGATCTAATTTAAAAATTAAAGAGCTTAAGCCTTGGCTCAGAAAATGGTTACAAAGTTGATTCCACTCAGCCCTAGCTAGGACAGCACTTAAATGTGTTCCCAGCCTTAAGCGTGTACTTAACTTACTTAAACTGGACCTAAGCATGTACTTGAAAATGCTTACATGCTTTCTAGAGCTCAATTCATTGCCATCCAAAAGGTCCCTATGGAAGCTGTTGCTTCCTTGGCTAAAGAGAATGAGCCTAGTGCACAGTTTCCAGAAAGGTAAAAAATATAATTAAATAAAATGGCAGTAATTGGTTTTATCTCATCTAAATATTCTTTGGTGTGAAATCTCCCATCTGTATGTGGGTGAAAAGATTTCTTTCATCTTTGCAGAAAACACAAGGTTAAAAAAAGTGAGAAGGTGTAAACATATTCTTCAGCTGCAAGTGTTGTACTGAATTGGCAATTCTTCTGCAGCTGAAGTGAAAAGATGTTGAATATTACTATATTGTAGTGTACACATTAGTAGAATACTATACAAAAACAGTGTTCACTGTTCCCCATTAAACAGAGGTATATATGCATTTAAATAGGCACATCATGACTTGGGTTTATTGCACCAATATTTTATTTATTCCTTGCGAGCTTATTTTTACTGCTGACAAATATTTTCTGTGTAGTTTGAAATTCAAAAGAAATAGTCACAAACAGTCATTAATGTTTAAAGTCACAGGTTATTATTTAGTGTAGTGCTAGTTATATTATACATTATGCATTAAATACTTTTCGGTGGTACACTTATTTAATACAAATTGAGGCAAACCAATCCCTCAGTGGGAACAGACCTGCCAAATAACTATTTTCTTTTTACTTTCAATCTGACATACAAATGAAGATCTTTTGGATTTCAAAGCTGGTGCTGTTCCCTCCCCCCCAGCCTTGTTTTCAGTGTGGATTTCCAGGGCTGTGGGGACTTGTTAAGGAAAGATCAAACATAATATACATGTATTAATGCATGAAACAGATATATTTACCTCACAGGGGCATTGAGAATTAATTAGTCGCTGATTAGAAAGCAGTGGAAAATGAAAACCACTATCTAAGCACTTGATGCTATTTTTCGTTTGAATCGAGGAATCGCAGCTGAAAATGAAGCGGGTCAGAGACGGTGTCGTGGGACATGGCTGCGCTGCTCATGGTCGGGGCTAAGCCACGGTGCAGCCTCCGTGCAGCCTGGCCGCAGCGGGTTGCCTGCATGGGTGTGCTCCATACAGTTTATCTGACTGAATTCATAAAGTAGCTTGCTTAGACTGCTTAGGCGTGAATACTTTTAATGAAGTCAGCCTGTGCCTTGAGTACCTGGCTGTCTTGTAGTTGTCCCCAGATGAGCTTGGTGGTGGAGTGGTTTTCCACGTTAAGTCCGTGGGGTCGCTTGGTTTGGCTGAGCATGGGAACAGCCCGGGGACAGCTGGCGTGCCCAGGTCCTGGCCACGCAGGTGCTGCGGGAAAAGGGTAAGAGCAGAGAAAATACGGGATAATAGTTCCCCTCAACAACCCTCAGCCCCTACTGGTGTTCGGCTCAGGGACATCCCAAGCCTGCTGTGGTGTCTGTATGCTTAGCCATCCCCAGAAGATTTCTTTTCTGTGGTTGGGCTTATTCTTTCCTTGAAGCTGGGTAAACTCTCAGAACCCCTGGTCAATCCTGAAAGGAGCTTTCAGAGTTTTTTTTGAGAAAACCCTTTTTCTCATTTGTTTTTAACCCACCACCCACTAGTTTGACGCTACATCATTCTTGTGCTCTGGAAGGCAGTGAGACATCATTCCCTGCCCATCCTCTCCATGTTACTCCTGAGTTTATAGACATTTATCACATCTCTCCTTAGACATTTCTCTCCCAATGTGGAAGCAAGTCAAAGCCTATTTAGCTGTTTCTTGTGTGTGTCAATTTTCCTGAACCGTCCTCTAAGGACAAGGCCCGTTGAGCCAGGGCTGGGGGATGGACAACTGGGTAAAGATGAATTTACAAACCATGAGTTTTTCTCCAGCACCTCTGGGAAGAGGGGAGCTCTCATCTCACTTGGGAGGGGTAGGGGAGGCACCAGGAGATGGGCTTAGAAAGGAGATTTTTGTAGCTAGATCAGTGTGTTGAATTACTGTTCCTCTGTGAATTTTTGTTTCTGAATGGCGTGGCAGGTATTAGTATATTGGGATTGTAATTAGGAGGCAGGAAAACCAGGGGATTTATCTAAGTGTCTTTTGTTATTTAAATCTTGTACGTGTAGTCAAAGCAAGCTCCTGAGCTGCCTGTGCTGGCTGTCCACCTCATGTCCAACCCCAGTGAAACCCAACTGATGTCTAAATCATGGAGATGGTCACAGTTATCACAGCCCCCTGCTAAAACATGGGAGGTGAAAAAGCCTCTCTCTCACTTCTGGAACTGAGCTCAGAGTATGTTGGAGGATGGGGGTGTGATGGGTAGGGGGGTCATGGTGACCGCACACCTGCAAACAGCATGTCTCAGACCATCTCTGGAGAGCACAGAATACTGCAAAAACTGAAAAAATTCAAAGAAATTATGCAAAGCACCTAAACAAGGAAAAATAATAGATCGTGATTATTTTGTGGGATTAGAAACACACTTTTTAGAAAGCCTTTAACCCTTTAATTCACTGCCAGTGCCCTTAGACATCGTATTCAAATGTGAGCTGAAAGCAAGGCTTTGAGAAACACGGTGCAAAGGGATGCCTTGTGGTCCCTTCCCGCCCATAAGACTTCAGCGGAAATGCAGGGATATTGCCATCAGCCCCTCGGATCAGCTGTAGCTGAACACAGTTTTCAGCCCTTGCAGAAGCAGCCATGCACTGTGCTGGTGTCCAGCCCTGGCCACAGCCTGGTTTCTTCTTGCCCTTGTGCTGCAAATGCAAGACACTAAAAAGAAACTTTACAGAGCCGTGGTGAGGTGTGCTCTGAGCTCCACCGGAGTTCCTGGACATCACATTTTCCTTTCTGCTGGGGACATATAAAAGTATCCATCCACTCCCACAGCATGGGCTGAGGATCACTGTGGGAGAGCATGTACCTACGTGTGCGGCTCCAGGCACAGGCTGTCAGGGTGCTCACATGTTGTCGTTTGCATGGGGCTCAGTAAATTTTAGCTAGGACCCTTCGGATACACATCTTGCAGCATCTCCCAATATTGGTCTTTCTGCTTTGGCAGTAGATGGATTGAGCAGTGACTAATTCATTTTTTTCTTCAAAGCAGACCGAGCCGCAGAGCCTGAATCCCTCACTAAACAAGGAGAATTACTACCTTCTACTTTCATATAGATTTTGCCTTAGCCTCTTATCTGCTGCTCCTCCCACCCTGTCTGCTCCCCATCTGGGTGGCAAATGGCAGCAGATGCTGTGATTTACTGGGCATGATGCTTGCTGCTTGCCAGGCCAGCGCACATACGCTGCTTCCCACTGACCACTGCGTTTAACAATAAGCACAGGGCTGAGTCATAACAATCATTTTCTCACCATAAAGGCAGACCTTTAGGTCTCAGGCTTGTTTTACCCAAGTCTTTTAGGGACTTAATGTCTTTGGCTGCATCAAATTAAAAAGCGATGAGAGAGGACAAGCAGGTGAGTGGACAGGCAGCTGCACAGACCAACAGGGAGACTGCTGAGACAACCAAGATGAAAATATGAAAAATAGGAAACTGTAAAAAATAGCTCCAATTTTTGGAGCCGCTGGTTCCTCTGCAGGCTCTGTAGGACCTGAAGGATGTTATGTGGCCACAGAAAGGGTTGTAAATCCTTTGTGACTACTTCCAACCATATGAAAACAGGGGCAAAAAGGCACTGTGATGTTTTTACCTGCCACCTCAGCCCCCCATCAAGAGGAAAGGGACCACCTTCTCAACGGCTTCTGCCAGACAGTGGGGATGAGGTGCTGGGATGGAGCCCAGGAGAGGTGGGTACGCTGGGCCAGCTCCCAGTTAAAACATTGCTGCTGATCCCAGCATTGGCAGGAGCAGCAGCACACCCGGCTGCCTGCGATGGGCTGGGCAGTGGGGCAGCAAGGGCTGGTGCCGGCATCTCTCCCAGGAGAGGTCTCGGCAGAGTATGGACAGGGTGGTGCCTCCTCCCTGCTTGCCTGGCAGCTGCCTGCTCTGCCTATGGCCCCGTTTGACCCAACCGGGGAGAGACGAAATCCGGTCTCTAGTTGTCTGTCAGAAAGAAACCATGAGAAAACAGCAATATCACGTCAGAAAAGAGCCTGTTTACATCTTTGGTAGAGTGGATGAAAGTATCCAACCGGCCCTGTTTATTTTAGAAAATGTTTTATGGATCGTCAGGAATTTTCATTAAAGGGTTATATTTAATTTTTCTTCTCAGCCTTCTGAATCAAGGGAGAGTGCAAAGCCAAGGAGACCCTCCTGAGACCTGGCGTGGGGTGCCTGACAGCGTAATTAATTCACATTCTCCAAGAAACTCTCCTTCAAGTATCACAACTTCAAAGAAAAAAAAAAAACACAGTACCTCTGGCTGCAGGGTGTCCGTGTCTTGCTGTCTGGCATTTGATGCAAAGGGGATTCGTTCTCCCACATCCAAGCTGAAATTCCCCAGGTACTAATCAGCAATTTCACATTTTCAGCTTGAAACGATTTGTGTGAAAGCCTTTAGATGCTAGGAGGTGGGGTGCATGAGAGATGCTCTTGCTCAGTCTTTCCAAGGAGGAAGTAATTTTTTATTTGCATTCCTTGACCAGTGGCGTTTAAGATGTTTGCCCCCAACTTTTAAGCTGTAGATGGAAGTGGACCACCCCATGCTTCAAAATTGTTAGAAACAAAATCTGGCTGTTGAGTATTTGTGTGTTGCCTTAAGCCTGAGCTTCCTTGCTGAGATATCTTCTTTAGTGGAAATTAAATAACATACAGTTGCCCCTGTCTACAAGGCTCATTACTGTCTGTCAGTTCTGACCATTATATCCACTTAAAATACCACAGGGAGAGCTTATTGGGATTCTTCTGATATACTATTCCTCCAAAAGTCAATCAAAAACCAATCTACTGCACTTAAGGCTTTTACTGTTTTGCTGAAGACAATCTCCAAGTATCGGCTAATCTGCACAGCCTGCTCCGATAGCACAATGATTTTTAAGGGCATGTGAGAAGAGATTACCTACCTGTTTGTAAATGAGAATAATGGCTCACTTTCAGTGGGTTGTGGGTGTATGGTCAGAGGTGACAAATGCAATTAATCCTCCTTCTCCAACTGGAGGCGGGGGGGGAAAAACCAAGCGCAACGTGCTTGTTTGGACCGTGTCCTAAAATCAGTGGAGAGTTGCTTGGTGGGAGGAAATCGTCAGTGGGATCGTTGGTCAGGGAGGTGAACTGCAGGCAATGGAGCTAAGTTATTTCCCCGAGGTGCTGGTAGGCGAAGCAGACTCCAGCGTGGGAGGGGAAAGGTTTGTTTTCAGAGCAGCTAATAGTCCCAAAGGGTCCCAAGGCCCTGTGCATCGCTTTGCTCTGCAGTACAGGCAGGACAATGGGGGAACAGAGGCACAGCTGCGCAGCAGGGTTTATGGAGAGCTTGCAAGAGCAGGGGGGCAGGGACAAGCTCCCCGAGCAGACTGTACGCAATGCTTCCTGCACGTGGAGGGATGGATGGACAGATGGACAGGCACAGCACCGTCCAGTTAGACTGCCGGAAGTGTTAAGAAAATATTATGTCCCTAAAGAAGGTCTGTGTACTCCTAGAACACTTCTCAGGAACGAAGCAGGGTCCCGTCCCTCCCCATCGCAAAGATGGGGAAACTGAGGCACAAATCACTTCAGCAATTTGCACAGATAATTTACAGTAAACCAAGGAGCAGAGCAGACGTGTCCTTGCTCCCTGTCCTGTTTTAATGAAAAAAGTGTCTCTTTGGTCCCTCAATTTAAAATTAAGTTGCATTTCTACATTTTTCAAGACATGTGGTGTCTCTGAGGGCTGCTGTACTGGAAGTTAGTGTCAGTCTGGCTTCCAGACGACACAGAAAGCCTTCACGTATCCTCCCACCAACCATAATCCAGGCAATTCCTGCACTGCTGGTGCTCTCACTCACCCTGATGGGCTCACTGCCTTTTAGGAGAAGCAGCCCATGCTCTGTGCCCTTTCCCTTCTTGCCCTCTCGTAAAGCCAGGACCCTCCTTCTGTGCCAGAAGTCCCGACAAAAGTCCCACAGAAGTCTATTTGTGCATATTCCATGCATAATTGAGGTATTCTCTGCACACTTGTACTGGACATCTGAACAGAAGGCGGATTTCTCCAGTATAGCTCATACCGAGGCAGAGAAGTGCAGTGGTGGGGCTTAGGACAACCTAAGCATTGGTCTCCTATGGGTATAGCCATACTGCATTGCCTTTTCCTTGTTAGAAATGACTAGTGGCCTTCACAAACTCCTTGGGGCTCCTTGGGGTTCAGGTATGCTCCTCACTGCTGTGCTCCATGCCAGACAGTTTTCCTGATCAGGCTGAACAATGAAAGGCACTTCTTCCTTTACTGAACCCCGTTGTTACAACAATTTTCACACCATGTTGCACGTTTACTCTTGTAAGACATTGAGTGTTCTTTGAATGGCCTGGGGGTTGTCTGTTAGGTAGCTGGACTCTTGCTATGATGTTCCGGTACCCCATTTTTAATATCCAGGGCTTAATCTCCCAGTTTCTATTTGTCTTTCCCTTAGGTTAATCTGGAATCGCCCTCTGTTATCTCAAGCCGGAGTTTCCTTGCCTAAGGGCTTTACCTAGGGGAGAGGAAGGCAGTGAACAAGTGCAATGCCGTCTGAAGCTAAAATGCTCCGTGCAATGCCGTCTGAAGCTAAAATGCTCCAGACTTGCCCGTGCCCTCCTTCAGAGTCTTTTCGTCACTGCACGCAGAGGCGGGCTGCGTGAGACCACATGATACTCTGGGACCAGAGAGGGATGGACTCACCCGCTCCTTGCTTTCCCTAGACGTTTGTTGAGTAATATTTTTTTTTTATGCTTTAACTGTCAGTCTGAACATTATGCTGCTTGTTTCTCTAATTCCATTCTGGACATAATCTTGTAAAACCTTGTACATCATATTACAAAGATATTAAATGCACAATCTTTTGTGATATTTGCACGCAATACTATTCTGGAAGCACAAGAAAGAGGTCATTGTACCACAGATGGTTAAATGAAGAATGTGGTTCCTAATTTGAATAACCTCTTTCAGCCCTTGTAGAGATTTGCACTTACAGGGGTGTGCTCTGGGATGCACCATCACAGCAGTCCTGACAGCAATTGTGGGTGAACAGATGCAGCCCAGTCTGCACTTGCAGTTCATTGCTGGGGCTCTGTTGCCTTCAGTGGAGAAAACAGAACAACAGTGGTTCCTCCCCAGCCTGGAGGAAAGAGTCTGTTTCTGAAGCTAGCGAAGGAGGAGAAATAATCACTCCTGTCCTGCTGATTACTCAAAAGCAGAGGCTGACTTTCTAAGCTTGTGATTTTGCATGTCCCTGCACAGACACAGCATCTGACAGCATGGCAGAACTTGATGCGTTGATCCTTAGCTCCCTGGGACGCAGAGGAGTATGCTCCTCTCTTCTCCCTTTGTTTTATGGATGAGCAGTGGAGAAGAGATGCTAAAGCTCAGCCTGACTGTCTTGCCCACAGCCGTCAAAGAAAACCACAGTAGAGAAAGGAGCCTGTCACCAAGTATTTCTCCTCCATGCAGAGGAGCTTGACAACATTGGCCAACGGGGCCGCTGCAAACACCAGGGAGGCCCCAGCTGGATCTGGCGGAGAATCTCCCTGCCTGGGCAGCCCCACGATCCAGAGGCAGGGAGATCCCCTGGCCCAAGCCTGCTCCACAGCCGTGCTCACAGGTCACCTGCCTGTGTTGTCGCTAAAAATAAGGGGTTTTCACCCAGTGTGCAAGACCCAGTCAACACACTGAGTCAAGATATTTGTTTTTATTTCGGTTCTCCAGAATCAGGTGCTATGCATCTAACGCAGCCAGCACACCTTTTAGGAAACATGTAGAGTCTTTTATACAAAAACTGTAGCAAAGAAAAAATCACATAGAAATAGCTGATTGGTCACTTGTACTTTACATCACAAAAGCTCATTTGCACATGTCCTAATTTCTGTCTATCTCATCATACTAAGCTCGTCCTACATTAACATATGGAATCTCCTGCTAGAGATGTGGTTTTTAGTATTATAATTAGCAATGGTAACTAGAGGTTATACCTTCATCCTATCAGTTACCACTAACTTAGTGCTTAACCTTACGTTCTGTTGCGGTTCCTGCTTAGACAATGTCTTAGGTAATCTTAAGGTACGTAATTGCAGACATCAGTCTTAGAGACTTTCCATTCTTCTTGTCATGGTCTCAAGAACAGATCATCATGGTTGCCCAATTCTGTAGATCTTTAACTCTTTCTGACATCACCTGAAGTTCATGTCCTCATTGCTCCCATGCTGGTCCCTCCACCTGAGATAGATAATGACCTTGTTACCTCCTTTCTGTCATCTTAAGCACATGCTGCAGAGGAAAGCAATCCCACTGCTCTGTGCGTGATGTAGCAAAGTCCTGTAAATGCTTAACTAGGCTTAACTGGGTGATTATGTGTTGGGTTTGAACTGCTAAAGCCTGCATTTGCAGTTGAAAACTCGAATAGTGTAAAAATTGTAAAGTGACTCATAAAATGACTAACATGACATCTATATAGACTTCAGGAGACATTTTCTACCCTTTTCATACCCAATCACAGATTAATTCATCAGTTTGATAAAATAAAAAGTAATTAATATATTTCTGTCATGTATCTCCTTACAGTCAGAATGATAAAATATTCACAAGAGAGGTGGCTTGGAAACATGAATTTGATGAAGATGATTTAAAAAGAAAGAAACTTTAATTAAAGTCTAGAAAGGTCATTGAGTCCTACCGTCAGATAATGGTGAAATTATAAAACAGATGGCAAATGTCCCCAAGAAGAAGAGAAGCAGTGGTCTGGAAAAAAAGAAAGAGATACTGTTAACAAAGTAAAACTCCACTTAGCAGAGGCATTGCTCTAACAGCCTGGAGAGCAAGGAGAAGTGGTCAGACAATTTGGACTTGCAGAACTAGATTTTTGACTGCTATTAAAAAAATTACTTTTGAAGAACATTGTATTTAGGTTTGTCTCAGTCATTTCACTGATTTCTTTTTTTCAGGTGCGTTGCAGTAGAGGAAGTCCCTGTGGTGTCTCCAGAAAGAGTAAACCTAAATTGATTTGAAACCTTGTTCTTGAGGCAAGCTAAAGGTGAGGACCAACTGACCTTGCTATTCCTGGGTAACTGTGCAGAGCTGAAACTAGGAGTCAAAAGGTCCTGTTCACAGCAGACATCTGTGTGTCTTAATCCCACTGGTTGAATGAGCTGTGTGTGCTTGGGAGGGGCTGTGGACTAGGTTGTGGTACAGTCATCCCAGGGTTAGACCCCCATTCTATTAGAAGCTGTAAACACACACAGAGCACTTCTGCGCTCTTGCTTTGACCATTCTATCTAGCTACAGCTGGAAATGCAAACAGTAAAGATGCAGTGACAGAAGTTTTTAATCAAGCTGGCAATCCCACTGCATATTTTGGTGGACCTGCACTGTTTTCTGGCCTAGCCTGCCATGTTATTGCCAACAGGGAAGACAATAAAAACCGGCAGCGTCATTCTGCAATGGTATCAATACGTGCAGCAGGTATAACTGGACCCACCTCAAAAAAGATATAAAGGTCTAGAAACACTGTAGAGATCAGGGGATGTTTGGAGTGGCTTCTTTGCGACATGTCCCTGGCTAGAGAGGCATCTTCAGCTTGCATGAGGGTCTGAAAGACACAGGCCATCAGCTGTCCTCCAAGGATGGGACAGAGTACTTACATCATCAGGAGCAGATGAATAAGGAATAATTAATCATTCAGCCACTTTTTCCTCTGTAATTCTTTAGAAAAAACTATGGAACTTCACTAGAGGTGTGAAGGTTCAAAACGAACCACAGGTGGTGGTTTGTCACATGGCTAATAGCTCCACTGGAACTCATCACTAGGCATTTCCAAAAGGGATGGAGAAACACTTGGAAGAGAATCCATTGGAGTTTATTAACATCAAAGATGCTGGTTTTGGCTCAGAAAGTTTTCAAATTGCAAAGCTTGGGAGCTAGGAGAGCTTTCCGAGGAGGTATTACTATACACTTGCCCCATCCTCCTGCTCTTCCCTAGGTGTCTCCTCTTGGTTGGCTGATGATGGACACAGAACATCAGGTGAGATAGACCCATGGCTTAACCCAATAAGGCTATTATAATCTTAGTTATGTTTTCAGCTAGGTTACAGGTACCTATGCCCCCCGCTTCTGTGATTCTTCTCTGAACCCAAGGCCTTAACGGTGGCCACAAATCACAGTAGTGAAGGCTAGAAGAGCTATGTAAGAGCTCATCTGTCGACTTTCTTGGTCCTTGTCAGTCACCTCTGCCTGACTTGTTCCTGGTAGATGTGTCTGTCTATTCTGAGAAATCAGGACTGTCTCTCCAAGGGCTCTCATTAGTGCTTTGTTGCTCTGAGCATTAGAAAGTGTTTCATACTGTCAGGCCTAAACTCATTATGCAACGGCCTTAATATATTCTCTTTATTCTGTCCCCAGAGAGCATAAACACCAGAGCATGACACTTCCACACTTCCAACTGACCTTTACCTGTAACCAGAAACCTTTATTTTTTTGGATGACCATGGTCAGTGACAAGATTAGGAAAATCAAGCAGATAAGGAAGCCATGAGATCATAGCGAATGCATCATTTTTGGTCCAAGAAGCAGAGATGTCCAGCTTGCCCCATGGCTTAGCTGTTGTCTTCCACGTTGTAGGACTATGTGACCTGTTGTAATACAATATTTGTGGGGAGGAATTGCGTAGCATCTGTGGGAACATGGTGCTATGAAAGTCCTATATACTTTCAGTCTCTTTTTGAGGAAAATAAGGAGGTTTCGAAAAACTCTGAAAACTTCTTTTAGTTGCCTTATCCACGTCACTGTGATTACTGTCCTATTCAGTGTGGGCTGTTACATGCGGCTTCTCCAGAAATCCTACTGCTGCTTACAGAGCGTTGTTCAGGTCTCAGTGTTAGGGAAGGCCAGCTCAGGGTTTCTCACGCAACCCTAATTCACCTGATCTCATCTTCTCTTACCCTGTCACAGCCTAGTTTTTCCACTAAAGCCTGTCTCAGTTAATGCAGTGAAGGGATGGTGCCCACTAACTGAGCAGCTATTGGAGACACTTTGCTCCTTATCGTTCAATGCACAGCCGCAGGCATGAGCTATTGTGCACACTTCATGCTCTCCTGGGGTTTTCTTGTGCCCATTGCTGCCAGGTGAGTGAATGGAGGTCTGAAGAGATATTAAGAGCAAAGGTTTGCAAGGAGGCTGAGTACCTGCCTGCAGTGTACCTTATTTGTCGGAGTACCTCACCTTTATAGCACCTCCTGTGGCACCCAGGAAGGTTCAGCCCTCATCACTTGCAGACCACTGGGGACTGAGACATGCTGAGCTCAGTGTAAGTGGTGGGAGAGGGAAGTGGGAGGATCACACTGTGATTCCCAGCTAAAACAAATGGATTTCTCTTCTCTTCCCACCCTTTATGCATCCTTCTAACCTTGCAGACAGATAAGGCAGTAAATGGTCTCCTTTGCTGCCCGGCATTGACTCACACCTCAAGCACGTTCATTATGGTGAGAAGTGCCATTGTGGAAGAAATGTCAAGTGGCTATGTAACGAAACATGCCAACAAGATACACATACACCAAATGACTGCCCAGGGTCTCATGCTTCACAAACCAAACAGTAGGGCACTTTGTGAAGGAATCTCATTGATTGCAGCAGATGACGGGTTTCTCTCATAATCTGAGTCAGCCTTGCTGACTATCAAACAGCATCCTTGGCATCTCTCTCAGGCTGTCAGCAGGGCTATGTGTGATTTGAAATGAAGGTCTCCGGCATTTAAATCACAGATCCTTGTCCCACATTGTAGGTAAAAGCAGATGAAGACAGGCAAAACTAAGCTGTGACACATGCTACTGGGCACGGTGGGCTGAGGGAGACACACCAGGTTCTGCCTACAGAGTGTGCACCACTCTGGGAGCAGGGCTGGATGAGCAGGGTGCTAATCCCTCAGCAACCATACATCTCAGGGTTTTTTTTAATACTTAAAAGCATTCACAAAGATAGTGAGCAATTTTCAAGGATATCGTGGACTGTAAACTGGCAGATGAGCCCTACACCCCGCGCAGGAGTCCTGCTAACTGTGGCAGGGTGGACAGCATGAGTGGGTACATGTACCTCCACTACTGCAGTGAAATTGGTCTGTGAACCTCAGCTGGGGTTTGGTTCATAAAATGATCTTCAAATGTCATCAGTTGTGCTCTGCATCCTCTTGACCCAGCACCTGCTCTCCTTTTCAGTCATCTCTGTGCTTCAACATGGCCTCTTCATCCTAGTAAACTCAAAGACCAAGCCAATTTTCATGTGTAGGGTTTTCTTTGTATAGCTCACATATGAAAGATCAAAGGTGGGCTAATAGGGCTGCTCTTTTCCCTAACATCGTCAGGTCAGCATCCCTTTGACTAGTTGAGATATTAAAGACGGATGACAGCATAGACCAAATTCTCTTGGTTATCTTTTGGGCACATGTTGGATGAACTGAGGCAGATGGAAAACAGATCTACATGCCTCTTTCTTTTTCCTTTCTGAAGGAAAATCCAGCACCCAGGGAACAGGGATCTAACACACCAGAACGTCACCTTTTTTTTTTTTTTTTTTTTTTTTCTTAACCAATTTGTTTTTTTTTTTTTGTTTTTTTTTGGCTACAGCAATTAGTTGAGTTTCTTTCGGTTTGTCTTTCATCTGTTGTGGCATGTCTACCATGTTTTCCAGAAAGTTTCTTTGATTTACAGTGCATTATAGATTCTAAAGGAAATAACTCCCCTTCCTTTTGCCTATTTAAATTGGTTAATGTATTTAAACATTTTCTCTTCCTGTCAAAGGCCATATGAAAGAAGGGCTTTTGCAGCGGCGTCCTTTGGGCGACTCAATGCTTTCATGTACCTAAGTTTACAGTTTCCCTCCATCACTTATAACATTCCATCATTAGAAATTGAGTGATTTAGGTAAACTTCTTTGTGAAAAGAGAATTTCGAGGCTGTTGCTCAAGAGATCTTTTTGTCATTTTAATCCATGACATTTTAATCCAAAACTTACTGTCACCTTACTGAAATCTAAAATCAGACTCTTATTTCAGAATTAGATCTAGGAAGGATGCACCAGAAGTTTTGAGATATCGAGAAAGAAAAGTTGAAAATGAGCACATTTTTGCGAATTGACCCCCTTCATCTTACCGGGGGGAACAGAAACATAGCTTGAATATTTCAGAACACTCCAAGTGGACTTTAATTTTTAGAAAGTTTAAAACAATTGTTTCACTGTAAATAAACGAGAAATGCTGTTTCTGATGGATACTCAAAGAAAATACAGGGGGACACCCTCCTGCAGGTGTTCACACCTACAGCACCTTTCTCAGTGGTGTTGAAGTGATTCATCTCCAACAGAGCAGGAGAATGTCACGGTATTTCTCCCAGATAGGAGCGGGGGGGGGGGCAGTCCCCCCAAAGGTCGTTTACATCCTGAAGTGACCGATTTCGGTTGGGTCCGGTCTCAGTGAAGAAGCATTTGTGAACACCCTGCATTACCATATGTGCATGCCTGGAGACAGAGTTGAGCCAGTAATTTGCATGTCCATGCGACAAAGAATGCAGAAAGACTTCATGCTGAGGGCTGCATAGCACCTGCCCAGGTAGAAAAGATCAGCGTATCCTTTAGTAGTTGAATGATTTGCCAATGGCTTTCAAGCACAGGAGATGCCCGCACCTGGCCACCCAACCGCGTATTTGCATTTCCAAAGAGAGGAGAGCTCTCCCTAGTCCAGAGGGAACATTGGTGAAATTGCCTCCTTGTTGGAGGGGGATCGATGCATCCTTGATGCAATGACTAAAGGGAGCTTTGAATTTAAGAAGGAGAAGCAACAGGCTGCACCAGCCCTGATTTTTTTTTTCTCCCTCTACTTGTGAATGTAAACTGAAAATAGAGAAAGGACATCCTATGAGCAAGTCCCTGATGAGGTGTCTCCAGGCTGTTTACTCACCCCGGTGGAGTAAGTTTTCTGTTGGTTTTGACCTTGCAACAACCATATGAAATGCCTTTTTCTTTCCTTTCTGTGATAGGTGTCTTTATGAACCTATGAAATGTTATGGTCCACGTTGGATTCTTTTTTTTTTGTTAGCCTTTAGTTTAACCTGGCTTGTGTTACGTGTGGTTTCAAAGTGATGGGCTAAAATCAGGGTATTAATTTCTATGGTGTGGTGAACTCTCATGCTGTGCACCAGTTCGGTCTGGTAGTGCTCTGAACCCAGCCTATTTGGAGAAGTGTGCAGGTGAGCTTTTAGGCAGCAGGAGCAGGGCATGTTTGAATCCTAAGGGGTTTGAATAACTGCAACAGGGGTACAAATACATGCATACAAACCGAGAAAAGTGGATGAAATGTAATCACTGTCACACACACACATAGTGTATACCAAATAAATATTAAATAAATACACTTATGTCCAGAAACGGTATAGTGTATTGCCTAAAGAAGCAACGCATTTATATCTGGATATATGGGATGTATAGTTATGTCATTACAAAGTACTTATCACCAGCTGGATGCGATAGATAGCCATATAAGTACATCTTGTTTATTAACTCGAACTTATGGTATAAGGCCACATAAACACAATGTATTCATAGCCACATAAAATCTCTCCTACTTATCAGCTCATCATCTCACTTCCTATATCAGCAGAAAATGTCGTCTCTCTTACTGAATCTTCTTGGCTCACACTTCTTATTTAGAAGAATGATACTGCCCTTTAGCTTCTCAGATGCAGCGTGAGGATAGAGCTTGTACAAAAATGCTTGGCATAAAACAGATCACAGAAAACAAGTCTGGGAGGGTCTTTGTGAAGTTATGTTGTTGATTCCCTGGCTATGAGCAAGGACTGGCAACACCTGTGTCATATTTGTGGAAATTTCGTTACTACCCTGACAACTACTCCATAAGAGAAGAGGAGCAGAGTTAGCCCGGATCCATCCCACCCTTCCCAGTGAGGGAGCAGGGAAAGCTGGCGGGGGGGCAACCCCAAGCTCAGAGCATCAGGCACCTCTGTGTCTGCAACTGCAAGGCAGCAGTGTTAAAGTGTGGATAGCGGTCCATTTTTGCTCTTTATTGTGATGTCTCCTTGCTTCTGGTAGTGCCTAGAGTGCCTAAAGGATGGCTTGTCTACACCTGCACATGGAGATGTACTGAAGTGTTATTTTTTTTATTGCAATAGCAAGTCAAGAAAGTGCTAACACTAAAGGCTATGTGTCAGCAGGAGATTTGATGTAGTTCACAGTAATCTTTTAATACCAGTTGCTGTATTGAAGCCCTTTCTGAAGGGTTTAGGTTTCCCCCTCATTTTGTAGGGGGAAACTGAGGTACAGGAACTTGCTAAGATCTCAGACTGGGTCATTTAACAGAATTAGAATTAAGGTTTCTCAATGACTGTACTACCAAATAAAAAGCATACAGAATAGCTGATTCAGATGAAAGATGCTTGTCTACCTTATTGGTTTACACAGTCATCTGTGACCCTGATGCTGTAGGACAGATGATGCTATTACTACCTCATAGTAAGGAGATATAACGAAGGCTTTGTCAGGCTCATTTTGGTCTGATCTCTTACTCAAGAGCATCCAAGCCAGAAGTAATTCTTAACTTGTTCCTCCTAGGCAAATTACCATTTAAATAGTTTCATCTTATTCTTTCCTGTGAGGAGTTGTGGATATACAGTATATTTCTTAGAAAAGCTGTTCTGAAGCATTTTCAGAGAACTTAATCGCTCCCACCCCATATTTAACCTGCTTTCCTAAAAGAACTAGGCATATACAATTGCAGGAGCCATCCACCCACAGTCTCTTCATCTTCCTCTTGACCTTTAATAAGGGTGAGCCCTTCAGCTGATTCCAACTATAGCTGACAGAGGGATAGAGATCTCAAAGATACTCTATTCTTGGGAGTTTTGTGAAACTGGCAGCAGGAGGAAGCCTGGGGAGGTGGGGGCACCACCAGAGACTCCAGCATGACCTTCCCAGGTGTGGGCAGAGTTGGGTGGTAGACAGGGGAGCACCTGAAGTATGATGGGTGTGGAAGGGGGTGTGGGCTGTTGCAAAGGGATATGCCAAACTCCAGGGCACAGGAGAAAACTAACCAGCCTGGAAAGAGCACAGTGTGGCTGAGATGACCTGGGCTCATAAGGAAACATGGGGGACCTTGCAGCTCATCCCGTGGTCACTACAGCATGTGTATGGTACATTACTCAAAGCTGAGACGATAATGCTCCCAGAGAGAAGCTGATATGTCTGCTGAGCAAAGCTGAAGTGCTCTTAGATGACCGGTAAAGCAGTGAGGTGATGCTTGAATTACACTGACTCAGACTCCCAATTTTGCCCTCTTTTCTTTTTTTTTTTTTTTACCCAGTGCACTT
>VZSZ01001074.1:30157-48036 GCA_013398815.1 Ibidorhyncha struthersii
AAAAAAAAAAAAAGAGCTTCTTCCAAGGTCATTAGCTGACAATTGCAGCCTGTTTGAAAATTGCTTGCACTCTCTGCTAATTGGTCTACCAGACCTGTTCATTTGTTAATTTGATGCCATTAGGTAACTGGCACATCTCTGCTGCAGACAGAATAAGGAAAGGACTGGGGATGCTGTTCTGGTCTTTTTCTTTGGATTCTTTGAGAGGACCTGACACAGAGCAAGGCTGCTCTGTGCCTGCCAGGGAGGACCATCCTCAGGGGCGGCAGGACACTGTAGAGACACCCTGGCTTGTGTGTCACCTGTGCTGGGTGGTGTAAAACCTGGACTCTGGGGTGAAGGGGATAGGCTGAATGAATAAATTGCTTTAGGTTGAGTGAATAGCTCAACCTTAAAGCAATTATTGCAATTACTTAGATTGGCCCCAAATTGACTGGGTTTGGATTTGCAAAGTGAAAGAAAGAAGATGTTTCAGGGTTAAATGAATGTTTTATTTGACTGAAAATGAGTCCTATAAATAAGAGTGAAAGGTTGGACCCACGGAACAGGTATCAATACCTGCCATGACCCTCTCCTCAGTTATGAGACTGTAACCTGGGACAAGGGCCTCAGTCATCGACCCTCTAGAGGGTGCCTTGGGCATGGGCAGCCATCCATCTCCCCTGCTGTTTGTGTGAAACATGAATGGACAGACGGGAAAAGAGGCACACTGGCTCTACTCTCAGTCTGGTGAGGCCAAGCTCAGGAGGAAAACACAGATCCCAGTACATGGGGATACCCTGCTGTGCCCACCTCTGGATATACCTATACTTGGATGGTTAGGCTATTTTTGGAGGAGAAAGACCTCGAATGCGACGGGGATGGGATTTGAACTGAGATTAATGTCTGAGATGCTGTAACAGAAGAGACATCAGCTGTGTCTCTCAATCTGTGAAAGGTGCCAAATGCCCTGAAACTATTTATACATTTAAGAGTACTCACTGAGTGCAACGCAAACTGTTTCAGGTTGGCTGAAACAGGATCTTTTAGCAGCTTCACTTTATACTTTAAAAAAAATTGCTCTTCCCCATATCAGGTCTGCCTCCTCCAGCCTGTTGCAGCACTGTGCCAAGCAGAAATGCAGCCCATCTGCAAACCGGTGTTACTGGTTGATGGTATCTCTGTGTTAAGGACCTGCTTTTTCTGGCAGCTGGCAGCCATGATTTCTTTGGTGTGGAGAAGGAAAATTAATTAGCTCAGCCGCCGCACAGGGCTGCTGGGTGCCATCAGGCAAGGGCTCAGCTTCAGCTCCCCGTGCTGCCCTGAGTGTACGGGGAACTTGTGTCATGGTCAGAGCCAGGGGTCAGCCTGGAATTTCAGCAGCTCTGCCTCACTCCAGTACTGACCCCTTACCTCTGTGCCTGAAGAAGAGCCCTCGGACCAAGTATTGTGTTGCTCATCCCATAAGGCCACCTACTAGCCCGCTTGTACCTTTTGCTTGTATCCTTCATCCTCATCCTTCCCTTTATACTTCATCCCAAAGAGATCAGGAACATCTCAGACTCAAAACTTACTGCCTTAAAAACACCTGCTATTTTCCAAAGAGTGTGTTTGAACCCTGCAGTTTACTACCACGCATGTGAATTGTTGCTGCCTGTGCCTCATTGCAATGGCAGCAGAGTATGAGATGAAGGGTTGCATCCAGGTGCAGGAGTGCAAACCTCTCCTCCTTTATCTCTGTGAAGGGCCTCACTGATGGCAGCATGAGCAGAAAAGGGTGTTTTGTCAGCAAGAGCAATGTTAATGACTTAAAAATCCAACTTTAGAGCAGTTTTGCTGCTTTTAAATTAGGTAGAAAAATTATCCCTGTTGTTACAGGTTCTTCTCAGTTCCTGGCTCTCGCTGGCCGAACTTTGCTACCTAACACTGGTGCTTTTTTTACTGAACACACCTAAGAAAACACCATTTTTGTGTGTGATCTAGGTGTTGGGTACAGTGATTGAAGCAGATCCCAGGAGCACCACCCCAGGGTGGGAAGAGAAGGGGAAACTAGATCCTACCTCAGACCTGCCCTTGTGTCAGGGCTAAGCCCAGGTCCATGTTCGGAAGTCTGGGAGTAGGTAACTGGTCAAGCACCCCTGGGGAGGCCCTGGCTTTGAATGGGTAACCTGTGTGTTGGTGAAGTTGAAGGAAAACAAGTGAAAGCCCATGTAATTCTCCCTGGACTGGGGCTTTCGCCAGCCCAGCTATGTTAGTCACAAATCGCACCTCATTGTGCCCAACAGTCACAGCTAGGCTGGAAAAAGCTTGTCATCTTGACCCGGCACCAGGAGCCAGAGGATTTAGCGGGTTCTTCCTTGCTGGGTTTTGAGAATTTCTTAAGAAAACACTTTCCTTCCGTGGGTGATTTCACAAGTTGGGAGAAAAGCAGCTGTTGGTGGTTCACAGCTCAGATTTCCCTGAGAAGTGTAAAGTCTCAGCTGGACACCACGATGATAGATTTTATAGATTTCCCCCTGCTCCCTCCACATCCACCAGGCAGCTAAACCCAACAGTAAGCTACAGTGCATTTCTCTGTGTTTAACTTCTCCTTGAGATAATCCATTTGCCTCTGTTCTTTGAAAACTTACTGAATAAGTCACTTGTTTCACACTGGTGGGGAAATAACACTTTGGGGGCCCCTTTTGTTCCTGTCTTATGTATAACAGAAGCGTGGAGTTTTATAAAGTCTAATAAATATCCAGCTCTGCCAGATGTTAGCTTTCCTTTTTTTTTTCTTTTTTCTTTCTTTCTTTTTTCCTACTAGAAAGGAGGTCAGAACTTGAGTTCCAGACTTCAACTGACTGCAAATAAAATGGGACTGTTTCTAAGAGACATGTTGTGACAGTGTAAATTATCACATTTTAGACAGTGTTAAATATAGAAATGCCACTTAAGAGGGGATGCATTTTGTTCGGCGTCTGATATTTGTCTCGTCAAGACATCCCTGTGAGATGGTGTCTGTTTATTATCTTCCCACCTTTTTACTCTATTATTCTGCTCTGTCTGTTGACAACAGTTAATGAAGAAGTTATAGCCTTTTCTGTGCTTCTCTGTGCTTGAGAGATGGGGGCAGGTCATTGCGTAGCCCGTGGGGGCTGACTCCGAATTAGCATGCGGTTGTGAAATTCCCACTTGCAAAATCTGCCCCTTCCTCCCTGGGAGAAATGTCTGGGTTAAATGGAGGGAGCAGAGGCAGGTGAAAGATGCCAAAAGGCGGTGTTAACACACGGCCCCGTGGCTACAGCCAGGGCAGAGGGGCTGGAAGGTCCGCAGGAGGCAGGCGGAGAGGCTGGAGAGACGGACCCAGCGAGGAGATGCGATACAGCCCAAGGCAGGAAAGCCAGAGTGAGGAAGAAAAACATTTTCCTTAGGCTGGAAGAGACAAAATTCACTGGAGTGGACAGTTTTGAAGTTTGTTCAGTTATTTTGGCTCAGTCTGGCTCATTGATGGCTCTATTTCCTTCTCCCATCGGAAAAGCATGTGTTTGGTCTCATTTATAAAATTAAAAAGTGCCACTTTCTTTATGGTGTATGCTCTCTGCTGCTTCTCAAGAGTGGTAATTGAATGGAAACTTGCACGGTTTACAACTAAAGGAATCTTAATTTTAATACAGACAAAATTACACCTATTTAAGCCTCATTTAGTTAGAAGCAGTGCAGTTTTCCATCAGACGCCTCTCCAAACAGAAGCTGGTTTTGCACTTAAAGTGGATTCTCAGTTGTAACTTTATCTTCCCCACCTTGGTCTCAGCTCCATTAAACTTAATCACCATCATATACTATTACCTGTTCAGCTAATGAAAAATAGTTTTCTCCAAAGGTAAAGTGTTATAATTAAGGGCTCTGTATAGCCACAATAGCTTTTTGCCTTCGACCTTTTTTCATTTTCAAAATTGGTTCATTCTGTGCAGAGCGAAAGGCCAGAAATGCTTATGAGACAAAATAATTCTGCTCAGACTATGAGAAAAATAATCACGTAGGATTACACAGCCACAGATAAAATTTTGCAACAGGTTCTTGTCCCTGCCATGGATCATCAGGCAGATCTGATAAAACTCGTAAGTAGGCCAGTGTTGCCCAATAAGTTAATAGCAGCATTGCTTTTATTCAGAATTATACCAGGCTGCTTTTAAAGCAGTAATGAGACTTATGCATGATGGGGCATGTGGTCTGGCCAGAGAGCCCAGAGGGGAACAGGTCCATCCCTCCATTAACAGCACCCGTGGGCATGCCAGTGGTTCAGAGAGATGACAGTTCAGGTCCAACTGAGCTAAAGTGAAATAATTTGTTTGAATATTCACATTATCAATTTTTTTTGGTAAAAATTACTATTTTTTTTTGCCGATGCACTGAATTAATTTTGTGTATTCTCTTCCTCGTCCTCTAAATTAAAAAAAATCCTGCATGGATCTGTGCTAATAAAAATATGTTCTTGTGTATGTTCTTATGATGCACATCCAGCTATATAAATATAGATGATTTGTAGCTATACACAAATAAAGCGGGATTTTCAAAAGCAGTCTAACTACTCCCAGCCTAAACTACTCGGAGTAAAAGCAGGGAGAGTTTATAATCAAATTCACTGGGAGCTGTGCTAGTCCCCTGCTGAGTGCTTTTAAACATTCCTCTCCTTAGACTCTACTGGGAGAGAAATATACTGTATTTATAGCCATCTTGTTTCAATATAAACATGTCAAACTGTAAATCTCAGACACAGAGATGGGCTCAAGCTGAAAAATTCAGATCCAGATTTCCGACATTCTCTATTTCAGATCAGTTCTGTTGTGGGCTTCAGGTTTGAGGATCTGGGGCTGGTTTCTCATTTAGGTCCAGCTCCCTTCCTCGCATTCGGAGAGGGTTCACTCTCGGACCCCATGTCCCACTGAGCTCCGGTTATACTGCATGTGCTGAATTAACTCCTGATTTCTCTCAACTCCAAAGTGCTTTCCCAAGGTGAAATGCCCTTTATGTTTCAGCACGTATGTCCCTTATAACCTTGCTCCCATTCAGAAGATGATTACGCATTTCCTCTATAATGGGAGTAACATGTACCTGTCTTTAGTTTCACATTTTTGTTCCACGTGTCCCTGCGTCTTTCCTTCCATGCCCTGTGCTGAAAAGAGCCTAATAATACAACAGCAACCACAAAAATAGCATTGTGGTTATTATTGGTGATGGTTATTATTCTTGCTGGGAACTGATCAGTCTGTGAAATGGACCATCTGCGGCAGGATGGGGCGCTTCTCCTGCCTCTTCAGGCTCCACCGATGGGAGTCAAAGGTTGGAAAAACAAAGCAAAACCCAATAACTTTGGCTAATTTGGGAAATGATAGCAGCCATTGGTGTGTTGGCAATCCCAAGCTTGTTCAAGCAGTAGATGTGAGGTAGAAAGGGGGGGAAAAGAAAATGTTTCCATAACGACTGACACGTGAATGCTGTTAACATTCCCGCGAGGTGCCGGTGTGTGTTCACGGCACACGCATCTCCTAAAAAGGTGTGCGTTCTCTGCAGATGTTTTCTTGGAGCGGGAGATGTCCTAATAAGCAGGTACATTGTTCCACATGTTTAATCATGAACGGCAGTCAATGGCTGCTTCAATTCTTCTGACCCTTTTTTCTTCCCTCTTGACCTTTTCCTTTCCTAGCCTGTCACAAATGAAGAATGATTATTAACAGAAAGGAAAAAAAAAAGGGGGGGGAGAAAGTAAGAAGATTATGCTTGAGGGAGACAGGGGACTTGGAAACATAAAGGAGAGTGGAAGTGTGTTATGTAGCATTTGTTTTCTCTGCTGCCATTTTATTGCTTTTCTGGGAGCCCTGCCAGAAAAATGGCGAGTAGCACTTTAATTAAAGAAGGCTCTGTGTGCACTCCAGCTGTTCCTCATGTGACCCGCCTGTCTATGGGTAAAGCAAAGGATGCTCCCGCCAGCTCGTCCAAATCAATGCTAACCTAATTCCCGACCACACACTGTCAAGCGTTCGTGCAAACCTGCAGCATTTAGGGCACTGTCTGCGCGCCAGATGCTCGGCGCCCCGTCCTGTTCCTGGTATCCTCACGTATCTGAAGGCAGAATCTGGCAGCGGGATCGCTGGGGGTGCGCGAGTGTGTGGAGGGAGGTGGGGCTTCACTTAGAACATTTTCTCTGCCTGCGGCAATATTCGTTACCCATAAGGAGACCGTGCTGCCTGGGAGGAAGGGCATTTTGGGGTTGGTGGTGGAAGATTGGGCCCCCACTGAATTTTCTGGGAAAGCAGAAGTTGGCTGTGAATGAGTATGACTGATTTTTTAGCAGTAACCTAGATCTGAGATGCCCTGGGCTCGGGGAAGACCAGTGCATTGTTGTTTGTTTGGTTTCTTTTGCTGGCTTTGGAGAAAAACAAATTCAGCTGGAAAAGAAGAGGCCGGCTATGCCGATGCACCTAAGCTGAAAATCCAGCTATGTGTCTGGAAGATGCCGTATGAATTCAACAGCAATGTTAAGAACATACTAATAAAGCAAAGCTGCATAATGGGATGGAAGTTTTTGTGATGACCCCATAAGAAAACTGACATAGGATCTTAAAAATTGTTTCTTGTGAAACTGTCCTCTGAACCTAGTTTCTTGTGAAAGAAAATGTTTACTGCGCTGATGTAGGCTATATAGTGCCTTAAGACAATAGGTTGGACTGAGTTCTTGTTTATGCTACAGGGCCCCTTTGCAGCCCGAGGCCAGTGTGAAGGGCAGAAAGATGAATGTGATGTTCTTTGTGCCCACTGTAAGGCCATTCTCCAGTGCCAGACAGGCGTAAAGGGGCCTCTCTGGAAGCGAGAGTGTAACAAAACCCTGTGTAATAAAACCCTGTGCTTTTGTTGCGGCAGCTCAGTGGCATTACTGCCATTGTGAATGTCACTACTGACGTACTAATTTAGGTGCGATATGAAACGTCGAAGTGTAACCTAAAGTGTCCCGCAGCTGAAGCGGTTTATTGTGCTTTCACACACCTCACCTACTAGTAAGTAACATGAAGCCGCTTCCTCCCACAGCGGTACGGAGCCGAGCCTCCTGTATTGACCTGTGTGAGACCTTTTTTGGGAGCTTTCCAACCCTTCTCCTTTCATAGCCTGAGAATTGTTACTTCTGTATTAATCTGTCTTCCTGCACACCTAGGTCTATTCATATGGTTTACGGCAGTGGAGATGAATTGATATAATACATTGAGGAGATTCAAGACCGAGCTATTGTATTTCTGAAAGTCAGCTTCAGAGTAGTGGGGACAGGGTGGACTTCCTCCTCCTTCCAGCAAAAAGGAGAAAGGGAGGCAAAAACCTGATAAAGGGGAGACGTTATCTGCACGTGGCAGAAGCGCAGAGGTCTGGAGGGAGTCTTGGTGTGCAGGTGGGAGGTTAGAGCTCTACCTTGTGTGCTTTGTCCAGCCTTAATGTGTTTGCAGAAGGCCTCACAGTAGCTGAACAACTGTTGATGCATGTCGATAATATTTAAAAAAGGGTCAGCTCAGTCCTTTCTGGTGGAGAAGACGTTGCCAGCTGTGGATAGTTTCTGAGCAGTAGGTGGAGGCTTTTGTGCAATGCTTTCTTTGAGTGTTTACTGTGAAACCCAAGTGATGCTCTGGGCCCTCTCTTTGCACATCCACCAAGTTGTCATTGTCACATTTTGGGTTCCATCAAATATAGTAATGTGTTTTCCTCAGATATGGAAATAAGTGTGCATACTTCATGTATGCAAGCTCTGCTGTTAGTGGCAGAATCTGGTCGTGGTCATCTCCTCTGCTTGTGAGCTGGCCGCACACTCTCCTCTTGGCTGGATACCTGAGGAATGGAAAGCCTTTTTCTTTTACACTCAAAGGCTGATCTCCTTTCAGTGACACCATCTCTTCATTTGCACCCTAGCTCTTTCCTCTGAAGTGATTAATCTGTTTTCTGCAGTCCAGTTTCTCTTTCGGTGATGCCATTATGGGAGTCTTTCATTTCTCCAGTGCTGCCTTTCAGCTCAGTACCAGATTGTTTCCTCCATCCATGCAAGTTTCTTTTACAAGAAAACTCATAAATTATTTTCCTTTCCCTAGACTTTATTTTTTGGCTTGCTAGGCAGTTTACCTTCTCTTCACGTACATCTGAGTGAACTTTGTTTGTCTGGCTGCTTTGAAGTACAGGCTCAGAAGCAGCAACAACTTCATGAGCTAAAAATGATCTGGGCAGAGTTCGTCCTTATATAGGAGGCCCTTTGTTGTTCTGTGCATCAGGTGTTGGGGAATAATATGACAAAGACTACCTTCTTGTACAATGACACGGGTTCCTTATTAGCAGAATTATTTCCAAAATGTACCTGGAGATGGTATTTGTACTGCCCTGGTTTACTTCTGATGCTTCTCACAATTTTTTTTCCGTCTGCAACTTGGATACTTCTCTCCCAGTCACAGGCAGGCTACCATATCTTTTGGTAATATTTATTTTTTTTATATTTGGTACAAGTGTTTGTCGATTTGCTGGAGCTAATGCTTGCTGGCATGCTGGCCACCCTAAGTGCCCAGCTTTTGCTGTTATTCTGTTGTGGTCTAGCAGATGCCCTTATCCTTCAGGTGTGTGAGGCTTTGAACTAGGGTTGTGTCATCTTTGCATAATTGTTATTCGCAGGAGATCTGTTCCTGGTGTCTGACTGCCTCTGTTGGGTGAGGTTGTCTCTTGATGGTCCTCCTTTGACTCCCTGACATCTAGACAGGAACAGCTGGGGGTTTTTCTTGGTCCAAGCCCTGCTCCTGTTGCCAGCCTTGTGGCCTTTGCCTGCAGCTGTGCAGTTATTGACAGCCCCATCTCCATTCTGTCCTGAGTCGTACCTAATTTGTGTGATGTGCAATTCCCACCACAAAAGGGCTGCTACCTTTTTCCGTTTCTTCATAGGGCATTTGATGACCAGATGCAGACATGTCCATCTAAGCACAGCAGTCTCAGGCCTGTGGCATTTATTATAGCTGGTTCCTCGGCTTGGCACTCTCTAAGCTCTTTTTCCTTAATCTTCTGTTTAAGGCAAACTACCACGCACAGGAAACACAAACTTGGGTTTTGGACTTGTAACTCAATTTTCCCTGCCTGGATGTTTTTCCCAGTGGAAACGTGGGTGTTGCAGGAAGTTGGATAAATAGGTTTCATTCCAGCACAAAGTCAGGATGCAGCCAAGGTATGTACCCAGCCTGGCAGGTCCAGCATGCCCCATCCTGCTCAAACACAACTATGGTTTCTCCACTCTGTGTTTCTCCAGGCTGATTGTGGCCATCAAGTTTCATGTGCCTTGTGAAGAATGACCACTTGAAAGGTCTGTAAACCTGGATTAGTTCAGTATTGACAAACCTAGAAATGCTTCAGTCTAAGATGATGTTCCAGCAGTGTGCAAACAGATCGGGAGTTGAAACAGTCTCCATCCTTGGCAAGAGAATAAGTGGTCTACAGTATAGTCAGACATCTTGGAGGCATCAGTCTGGGACACAGAGGAGAGCTCAGAAGTGTGTAAGGACATGCTACATGGTGAGCTACACATCAGAGGGAGAGGGACAGTCTTTGGTGGCAGAGCACTGGAATAGGCTGCCCAGAGAGGTTGTGGAGTCTCCCATTCTGGAGACATTCAAAACCCACCTGGACCCCAAACCTGCTGTATGTGACCCTGCTCTGGCAGGGGGGTTGGACTAGATGATCTCCAGAGGTCTCTTCCAACCCTGACCATTCTGTGATTCTGTGACTGAGAGAGGGAGGGAAGAAGGGTATTTGGGGTGGAATAAAAAAAAAAAGTAGGCAGAGGTGACCCAAATTCAAATCTGCTTGTCTGGCTGATGCCATTTAAAGCTCTTCCAGGGAGGATCATGGCTGTAGCTGGCTGAGGGCATGTCTGCATCATATGACCGGATCTTAGCAGGTGCCTCTGAGCAGGATGGCATGGCTGTTCAGCACAGGGCTGCACAGTGATACTAGCTTGGTCCTGGAAGAGGTTCCAGGTCACGCTGAGTGTCAGGACCCGGTCATCAGTGGAAATGTTCGGCCTGGTACAGCTCTGTGCTGCTGCGCCTACTAGTTTGTTCCCATGGGGAGCAGGGATCTCAGCACGGGGCCATGCTCTACTGCACAGCGCAGCCCTAACACCCAGCCCACTGATTCACCAGACCAGCTCCTACCACTACAGGTCCTACAGAGACCAAATTGGCAGTGTCTGATGATGAGTATATGGAGCAGGAACCAGCTGGACTGACGACACAGAAGAGTGAGCAGCCACCTCTGGTCTTTCTGGGTCCAAAATGAGAGACAGCAACTGGCCAACCATGACCTTGAACAGCTTGGCAAAATGGAAATGGGATCTAGTGCCAGCACTTAACAAAATCAGTTTAGAGCTTGGTCTCCACTCAATTCTGTGCACATTGAAACAAGCCTGGCGTGGTACTAACACACTGTGTGTCATAAATACTAGTAGCACTGTTTTGGACACAGCCTAAAGTAACTGCAGAATGACTTCCTGCTCAGGAATGGCGATGCTGCAAGCATGGTGAAGTGGCTCATAAAACCCCACGCGCAAGACACTGTCAAAGCCCATAAAACATTACTTAGCTGTAGGACAACAATACCTTTCTCAAGCAGGACAAGGCAGCTGGCTGGATTCCCATGTAGAAACTGTCTGGGATACTTGGGAAGTGCTAAGGGGAAACAGGATCTTTGCCTGTCAGTGCTTTGAGTGTAGTGCCGGTGGGTATGACCACAGCTTTTCCTGTGGTACCAGTGCTGATGCTGGTGGACTCGGGGAAGCTGCACTGGGACAAGAGCAATGGGGAATAGAGGTACGTTGAGGCTGAAGTTCTTTAGGGAGTGAATGGAGCTGATAAAATACAAGGTGCCTTAAAGCTTTTTCAAAAACTGAATGAAGTCCACTAATCTGGGTAGATGTATTATGATTATTACTATTATCAGTTGTTTTTCTTAATGCAGTCAGGGCTTTGTGGTGCCAGGTGACGTACTAACAAAGAGCAGAACCCAGGCCGTGCCCTACAGAGTTTGCAGTCTAAATATAAGATTAGCAACAGCAGGCAGGTACAGACAGATGGGGCAGCACAAGGAAGCGGTGCCGTGATGCCAGCCAGCAGAGTAGGCTGTGGTGGCACCTTAGCAGCAGCTTAGGAAAGATCCAGGTTTTTGGAGGTGTTGCGGTAAAGGGGAATCTGAAGGATCATCAGCTCAGTTCAGAGTGTGAGATGCGGAAAGCATCAGGGTGCCTGTTTGAAAGTGTGGCTCTGGAAAATTGCAGCACAGGCTGAGCTCTTGAAGGTGGCCACTTGGCCCAGAGACAACAGGTAGTGGGGAGAGTGAGTGAAAAAGAAAAGGAAAAAGAAAACGTGGCTTGTGTTGGAGTCAGTGCTGTGGGGGGAGCTTTGGAGGGCATATAGGTGCAAATTGTGAGTGGTGGGTCCTTGCAGCAGCATTCAGAGCGGCTCTGAAGGGGTGAGGATTGTATTTGTGAGTGGCAGAAGAGATGATGCTGCCGTAACCAAGAAGCTGAGGATTTGGCCAGGCTTTTGGCTGTGCAGAATGACAGAAAAGGCCGTGTCTGAGTGGTGATATTTGGACTGAACCTGGAAGGTTTAGCTTGGAGGTGCTGATCCTGGGGAAGGCATGCTACATGGCGAAATGGCCCTTGGAAGGGTGATCTTGCTGGGCTCTGGTGTGGAAAGAAGAGGGAGGCTAGAGTTTGTCTCATGGACTTGGTCTAGGCTCGCAGTTAAGGGACAGTGCAAGGCTTTGTTTGAGCAGGTCTGGAGACAGGATTGAGCCAGGAGCAACCCACATGGAAGGGATAGCCAAACTTGTGTCCAAGATGGGGGTGGTCTTGGAGGAAAGTTGCAGTGAGGGAAGGCAGCATCTAGAGCAGAATCCAGCAGGGCCCTCTCATCAGGGGACAAGGTAGGTGAGGAGCATCTTCAGAGAGATTATCAGGGAGGTATGAGTAGAAACAGGACAGAAGAGTGTCATGGAATCAAAAAGAAAATAAATCCTCAGGACGGTGAGATGTCTGAATGAGGATGGATTGAGTGCAAGGAGGCTGGAGGTAGAAAGCTGGATCTAAGATCGTGAAGACAGTTGTCTGGAAACCAGGCAGTCTGTTTGGCCAGAAATTTTGGGTTCTTAATGTCTGCTTTTGATCTCACTATGAACATAAGTAAAATATTTCCAGTTTTCTGGCAAAGTACATGTCCCTAGACCATGCAGCTGCTCAGTGAAAGCAGCTTTGTTATCAGGATGGTGGCCAACATTGCAATGACATTATACAGCTGTTTGGGGCCCTGCAATCTTGACTGCATTCATCACCTGCCTTCGAACTGGTCCTAGCTCTCGTTGCTGACCCACTGGAAACCTCTGCCTTGCACTGAGCTAATGTTTATCAGACTTGAGAGGCTTTCAATAAAACAATTCCTGTTCCAGGGGACTTGGATATTTTGACAAAACTTTGGTCTCATCCCGAAATCTCCAGGCAGCTCCAGCCATTGATGACTTTGACATCTGTGATCTGAGCTGAGCACAAGGAGAAGATGCAGTATTCCTTTAGTTGGTGCCAGGCTATTGTGATGGCTGATGCAATGTTTTGGCAGCTAAGCTGTAGCGATGAAGGTTTGTGTTGTAGGACTCAGTTCTAACAGGAGTTTTAAGGCCTTAATTTTTTTAAAAAAAAAAAAAAAAAAAAAGCAAGCCTCACTGAATTGGCGAGCACCCAAACTATAGTACATAACCTCTGAGCACTCCAGGAGGGTTTTTTTTTTTGTAGCAGCTGGATGAGGAATGAGTTGATAGAGACAGAGCAGGGGGAGTTCAAAGTGCAGCCCTTCTGATGATTTTTCACTACGCTGGATTGTCCCTGCGCTCCCTTGGCAGGAAATCCAAACCGTGCTGCACTCCCTCTCCTTGGCCACCTCCACAGTGGAGCTGCTGCTCTCCGTGTGCCGGAGTGCGAGGGAGAGGTGTTTATGCTTTTCATCCAGAGGGAAGACAGGGAGCATGAGCACAGACACTTCAGACTGTAATATGATAACAGGTTTGCCCCCGTCACTTACTTCTACTGCTACTAATAGAGCAAGAAAGGGAAATTCCTCAGGCACGTGGGATCTCTTAGCTGTGGAAGAAACCACCTTCCTGGTCTTCCCCACTTCTCTGTCCAAGTCAGCGTTTGAACTGCTGCTCCCAATACAGACTGATGCCATGAAGCTAACATAGAAAACAGAGAGGATACACTGAATGTATCAGATCCAGGTTTTCCAGGGAGGTGAAAAAGAGAGGTCTGCAAAGTCTCACCCCTCCATTAGCACTGTCTGTGGCTCTACAGCCTCGGACAGGAGGGCAACAGAGAACCAAATCCCCATTCCCAGCAGAGCTGCATCTCCCTAGTGGCAGGGAAATAACCTCCTAAATGCAAGATGCGCAGGCCATGGAAGGTGAGTTTGCTGGCCTCCTACTTTTCTGGCAGGCAAGAAACTTATTTCCATGGTTTTCAGATTTGGTTTTGGCAGGACAGGTGGTGCTACATTGGCCAGGCAGAGAGGTGGGCTACGCGATGGGGTTGGATTACGTGATTGTGTGGTACCTTCTTCCTCACTAAACTCACTGGCAGATGAATTTCCCGACCCAGTAAACTCATGTAAGCACCTGTCCTTATAGGTGACAGAATTGGTTTTTGTTCCAGTGAGGCCTGAAGACCCCAGCAGAGGTCAAGTCCGGCTTCCCGCAGGGGACTGTACACACACAGCCCTGCTACGGTGACCTGGGTTAGAGGAGGCTGAAAATAGGAGTGACATCACAAGTTGTTTGGTACATCCTTGCTGGAGCCACAGCAGAATGCTGTTGTCCCCAGGCACCTCCATGTCCTCTGCTCACCCATGCTGCCTCCTGTGCCTGACTTTGACAGATGCAGATGTTCCAGCTATGTTCCAGTTTGTCATCCAAAAGCTTTAAGATTTTCTTACTCCTCTGAGGTCAGCAGACACAGATGGCAGTTAAGGGCTATCCTTTTGCTGGCCATTTTGGCCATATGAAGTTACTTGGGAGGGCCTCTCCTTGTTATAAAAGCATCCTCATGACTTCCCCTTGTCCTTTCTAGGTTTCTGGTCTCTTTGATACACTCAAAGTACTACTTTTGTGGACTGGGGAGATGTTGCTGTGCTGGGGAGGTGAAGCAGGAGGTGTGGTCTGACATGGAGAGAGAGAGACCGCTCATTTTGACAAGCTCTGCTTTCCTGTGTGTTTGGGGGTCCACGAAGCTCTCCAAACCAGTCCATCTGGGTGCAGGGGCTGTGCTGGGAGGGGGAGACACCCTGCTGTGGGACTCTTGGCTGCAGAACCCCAAGCAGTAGTGCTGAATAAATGTGCATGTCTGTATGTTCATCCACTTTAATAGGTTTTTAAATGTGTATCTCCTCTCCTTCCTAGCAAAGTATTGTAAGAGAGTAAAGGGGTACCCCTAATTCCCTTTTAGCTCCTGCAAAACTTGCTCATATCCTCTCTCGTGCCTGTGAAACTATTGCAGAAGATAATTCCCTTTTGTCTCTCTCTCTTTTTCACTTTGCAATGAGAAGAACAGTCTTTCATTGCTAGATTTTAAAATAATCCTCTTCTATCAGAGTCCAACTCCTACATCTAGCAGCACTGTCTGGACTGTACCAGAAAACTGTGTTAAGGAGGTGATGTGTGCCCGACTGCCCGTTGCTTTTCCTCTTAGTTTCCCAGGAACTGCTGTAAAGCCAATCCCTACTGCTGTGGTCAGTAGGGTAATGTGAAGGAAGGGTCTGGCTTCAAGGCCATTGAATGGTGTGCAGTCCCCAAACTGTGGCGGATTTTAGACAAAGTCTTAAAGGAAAAGGCCCAGGAGGGATTTTTAGGGAAGAGTCTGCTGCCAAGGCGAGCGGCAGCAGCCTGAAGCCGGGGCTGTCCCCGAGCCCTTTGTTCCTCTGGGTGGTCGGCTTCCTCCACCCGGCGCGGCACAAAGAGGCTTTGGGAGCTGGCCCAAAACTGAGGAGTGGCAAAATGCAGTTAGTTCCCCTGCTTTTGTCAAAGGCATGTCTGGCTGCCAAGAGAAGTTTCCGTATCCTGCTGCCTTCTGTTCGCTGGGGCTCAGCCGGGACCCACTGTGCTCCCGAGTCCTCGGGCTGCGCCGGAGTCTGGGAGCTTTGTTCCTTCCTTTTTACATGGGTGGAGAAGACAACGGTCAAGTGTTTTCATCTTTTCTGACTGACTCGTGCTCATTACAAAGCTGGCTGCCTGGGCCAGTTTCCTGACATGGGTTGGGTGTCCTGAGGACATTTGCTTTGCTTCTGCCGGGGCTGAGCTTGTTCTGGAGACAGAGGGCCTGGTTGGAAACTTGGGGAAGATGCTGAAAAGATGGCTGTGGGCTTGAGGATGCCCTCCAAGAAATATCCAGCCCTGGGCAGGGAGCGTGTGAGCTGCCTTGCTCAGAAATCAAATGTAATGTGGGGAAACCACCAACTCCTAAAGACACTGGAGACAACTGTCTCCTCGATGCGCTCCAGCTTGAATAAATTGTGAAGGTTGTCAATAAATAACCTTTTTTATCAAGCAAAATGGGTTCTTTGCTCCAGATCCTTTTCTTGTGGTTAATCTTGTGGTGAAGAGGGAGTTTTGCCAACATGCAGGGTGTAGTATTGGAACAAACTATAGCACAAGCTTTGTAAAAGGGAACTAAAGAAAAAAACTTGAGACACATGAGGTTAAATGAGTGTTTGTTGGGAATTATTGTCTGGTGGAGAAACTTTGCACTGACTGGTGCAATTAGCTGATATCAAGATGGTGTTTAAGCTGTAAAAAGCACCCATAATGGTGCGAAGGGCAGAGGATTGTGAAAATGGAAACACACTGTCATATAAATGAAGATGCAATTACAGGAAGCATTTTAATTTGAGTTTATACTGTGTGACAGTTTGCACAGAAAAATTTCCTATTTTGGGAAAATTTTGGGCTTTTTCTTTTGTTAATTTTCTGAGAATAGAGGGTCTCTGGTGTGAATTCATGTACTGGAGTACTATAGCCTAAGGGCTGTCTTCTACAAACACACCTTTCAGGCCATGCAGGCAGGACTTGGGTCCATTAGAGTGGAGCAGCTGCAGGCAGCTATCATACTGGATGAGCCAAAGACAGCACAAGCATAGTTAATCTTGCACGTGCGCATAATATGAAAATAGGAATAAGTGAAAATCTGCCATTTGTTTGACAAGAGCATCCTCCAGTCTGGGGAGCACTCTGCTCGACGGCCACGTTTCCTGCAGAAGAGAAGCCAGCGCGTGCAGAGAAACTCTGAAATGGGTTATGTGTTTGATATGAAAAGTATGCGAGACTTTTTTTCCATTTTCTGGGGGGAATTAATATAATAGAGCTGTCACCTTTCATCAGTCAAATTTGGTGGCAGCTAAGCTCAGGGGTGGAAGCAGAGAGGAGGGTGTGTGAAAGGTGTGGAGAGAGCTGGAATTTGCATCACGGAGAGGAAGGGATTTTTCTGTGCATCTCGAGGAGAAGTGAAGTGCTGTTCTCTGCAGTTTGCTTCTGTCAGAGATCCTGACAGATTTTGGGCTGGGCTGAGCCCGCTGGGATGGACACAGAAAGCATCTGGGTGTGAAGCAGAAGTTGCTGCTAAAGGAAACCAAGTCCTTTTTTTGGAGAGACTGTCAGGGTTATTTAGAGGTAAGTTTAAAACATACTGCTGTTTTCCCTGCAGTGAGGAATACCTCTCTCTGAACTCTTCCCAGAGGATAGGCTACACCGCCAAGTAGGAGGGAAACATCCCTGCCTGAGCTGGAACCCAAGTATACCCGAAATGCAGTGACACAGTTCAGCAATCTAAGGGGCACTCTAGTGCAGAATTTGGTATTCTATATATTTAATGTCCTAAATAAAATTCTGCAACCTATATATTCAGAACTTTGTATTAAATATGGATATGTACAGTGTTTAGCACAGTACCATCTGCTCTTACTTGCTGCAGTCGTAGTTTTGCTAGATACTGTATGCCCCTGCTCCTGCTTGCCCAAGTCTTGACCTTACCGTTACACAAGCACCTCCTGGGCAGAGACCAATACCCTGAGGTCTCACAAGGGGCCACACAGGTTAAAGACTCTCAGCAACTCACCAGAGTTTACACATCCTCAGGGCCTGGCCATGGCACTACCTGGCAGTCCCAGTGGAGCATTTGGAGGGGTCATGCAGGGGATTTTGGACTTGGTCCCTGCCCTACTTGCCCCTGTGGAGCTGATGGCACTGGAGCTGCTGCTCTGAGATAGGTTTCTCTTAGGCAGATTTTATATTGGCTCAGTCTTGGCCTCTCTGAGGCTCCGGGGGTGGAACTGCCACTGCTTGCTGCAGGCATAAACCTGCGGTCCTCCTAATCGCTGCCCCCGAGGCTTTCAGCTGTGCTTGACAATGTGGAAACTGCCTGCAGTCCTCAGGATGCACTGAGCATCTTTCTGTCCCTTTACAAGAGACTGTTTTACCCGTGCAGCAGCAGAGCTGAGCGACCTCCAAAGAGCATGTGACTGATTGGGATTAACAAGAAGGTAGAGAGACCAAGTGTGCTGTTCTCTTCCTAAATTTTTTTGGAGGATGTCTGAAACATTGGGGTACTTCTCCAATGAATGATATTACTAACAAGAGGTGAGCTCAGCTCTCGTTATCAGTGTATGCCTTGAGAAGAACAAGCTGTGAACAATCCTGTTAAAGCTGCACAACTGCAGATAGGGCTTAATGAAGAGAACTGGATCTGCTCACTCACCTGTAGGTGCCACAGGTTTCTGTCATCCCTGGGACATATCCTGAAGGTCCTTGTTTTTTTTTTTTTTTTT